>CAUHTR010008186.1:0-36961 GCA_959609185.1 Schmidtea polychroa | reverse complement strand
CCAATGAAATTACAGAAGAGATAATTTACCAGATAATTCGTATAACAGAAATAACGAAATGAATCATGCAGTCGAACGGAATGTGCAGAGAAAAACACCAACGGTTTCGCTTAAACACATTGCCAAGAGATTATACAATCGATCTAGAGGCCTTCCTGATCCAAGAAACGGCGAATTACAGTCAGACCAATGTTTTTGCTGTGGCGAATATGGGCACAGAAGATATGAATGTCCACTAAAAGATAAATGTTTGATATGTGGTAAGGGAGGGCATAATTTTCGTGATTGTTATTTATTAAGAAAAGAAAGAACAACAGAACTGTGAGAACAAGAAAATGATAGCTTGTGTGCATGACGAAGAAAACGGAAGAAATTACTCGGATGATGCAGAAACAAGAGAATCAATTAATGATTATGCAATTCATGATGTGGAAACTGAAAAAAACACGAGGAACTCTATTGCATACATTTCGTCAATGGGGTTGTAAAGGAAGAAAATCGGAATGACAGAACAGAGAGAATGAGGTATGCGACATCTGATGTCGCCGACAAGAATCGTAGAGCACGAAATTAATACATCTGGGAATCCAACAATGCAATTTCCAAGACGACAACCGATGCATCTAGAACAGAAAATTGAAGATATGATAAAAGAGTTAACAAAAGCTGGAGTTATAAGACGCTGTAAAAGTCCATGGAGCTCTCCATTGGTTGTAGTAGGAAAGAAAGACGGCTCAATTAGAATGTGCGTAGACTATCGAGTTGAATAAGATGACAGAAAAAGAATCCTTTCCTTTTCCCAACATATCCCAATTACTCGATAACCTATCAGGATCTAAATTCTTTTCTTCTTTAGATCTTGGACAAGCATACTATCAGGTCGCATTAGCAGAAGAAGCACAAGAAAAAACGGCTTTTAGTTCCAAAGAAGGTCAATTTTGTTTCAATCGACTTCCATTTGGATTATCAACGGCTCCAGCAACATTTCAGCGATTAATGCACACGATGTTAGAGGGTATATTGTTTAATGGAGCAATTGTTTATTTAGACGATATTCTGGTATATGGCAAGGACCAGTCTGAACATGATGAGTGATTGCGAGAAGTTTTCAAAAGAATAAAAAAAACAGGACTAAGAATAAATCCGGAGAAGTGCGAAATTTACAAAACCAAATTAAAATTCCTTGGTCACACCGCCAGTGAAGATGGAATACAGACAAATTCAGAGAAGATCAAGTCAATTACAGAAGCGACGAAACCACAGTGTGCTAAACAACTTCGATCTTTTCTAGGTTTGACAAATTACTATAGACGATTTGTCAAAGATTATGCTAAAATAGCAGCACCCCTACATGCAGCAGCGTCAAGTTATGATAAAACAATCGAATGGTCAGAAAATTGTGAAAACAGTTTTAAACAACTTAAAGAAGCCTTAACACAAGCACCTATTCTTGATTTTCCTCGTATAGGCCGTAAATTTATTTTGGATACTGATGCCAGTTTTGAAGCTATTGGAGCAGTGTTGAGTCAAATAAAATAAGACGGTTCAGAAATAGTTATCGCATATGGTTCAAGAAATCTGACGGCCCATGAAAAGGGATACTGCGTAACAAGGAAAGAGTTATTGGAATTGCATGAATATGTTTTATATTTTAGACAGTATTTATACGGGAAAGAATTCGTGGCTCGAACAGATCACAAAGCTTTAGTATTTATGAACACGAATAAAAAAGCAATAAGTCCACAATTTCAGACATGGATGGCTAATCTATCGGAATACGATTTCCAATTGAAATACCGGAAAGGTGAAGAACATGCAAACGCAGATGGATTATCGAGAATCGAGGGTAGTTTATGTGCACAGTGTCAGACAGCACATGTACAACATAAACAAGAAAGGTCAAGAGTAAGATATATCAATTTGATACAAAAAACACAGACAATGTTAGAAATTATGGAAGACAGAAGAAAGATAAATTGTTCCAGGAAGTGATGGAAATTCTTAAGAATCAGATAGATTTTCGGAAGGAATCGTTTCTAAATAGTTTTTTATTCAGATATAAAGATCGGTTAAAGATATCGGATGATATGCTTGTATTGGAATCAGACAAAATAGATCTAGTGATAATCCCAAAAAGCTATCAATCTAAACTAGTGATTAAAATAATTGAAGATTTATGTCACGTTGGAATTAAGAAACTGTTTCATTATTTGGAAGGGAATTTTTTCTGGCCGAAAATGCAAGAAACCGTTAAAGAGATAGTAAAACGATGTGTCACTTGTGCAAGACGGAAAATAGACCAAGGGAGGACAAAGGAAATTTTAATTCCACACGAAAGTTATGAATTTCTAAAACAGATTGTGATGGATGTTGCTTTCATGGAGAGAACTTCAACCAACAAAAAGTATGTTATCGTTATTATTGATAGGTTTAGCAAATTAGTAAGTCTAACGGCTACAGCAAACCAAGATGAAAAAACTATTTTGAAGACGCTAATGAACAATTGGATTTACAAATATGGTAAACCTCAAAGTATATTGACAGACAGAGGGCGAAATTTTGAAAGCAAATATTTTAAGGAAAAATTAGAACAACTTGGAATAAAGCAAGAATTCGCCTCGCCATATCAACATCAGTCGAATGGCTTAGTGGAAAGAGTTATCAGAACAATGAGAGATTTACTTGTGACTACGATGAAAGGGGGCTGTGCTGAAAAACAGTGGCACGAACTGCTGCCTCGAATTGAATTCAGTATAAATGCAACTTATCAAAGTTCTACAAAATATTCACCATTTGAAATAGTATATGGACGGAAAATAACGTTACACGCTAATTCTAGATTCAAACATCAAGTACACGATATTTCGGAAGAAGCACAAAAGAATAACAAGCAAGCTGCGTAAAAGATGAGAACATTCGAAAAATACAAAAGAATTAAACGACATTTTGAAGTGGGGGAGGAGGTACTAGTAAGACGAGAACCACATAGAAGAAACAAAAATGATATTCAATATGATGGTCAATATAAATTCTTAGATTTGTTTCAGATCATCAAGTTGAATTGCAATATCCAGATACGACGCGGCACCGACGAATCGAATGGTTAAAGAGATGGCATCAATCTTATGAAGGGGAGAGTAATGATATTACATTAGAGGCCAAGGACCAAATGTGAATCAGTTCAGAGTATATTGTGTAATTCAATACAATGTGTTAGTTATTACGCAATATACATTACTATTTAAGAGTAGTGATTAATATTAATATTAATAAATCTTTAGATGGAACCAATTGTTGTAACTAAAAAATTAATTATATGAAAATTTATATATTTTTTCTGAGCGGTTATTCTTCAGTTTTCCAATCTAATCTGGGATATAACACCATTTCATGGGGTCCAACCATAGCACAAAATTGAAATATATAAATAAAAGAACAAATAATAAACTGATTAATTTGTTATTACCATTATCTAAGAAAAAGAATTACAAGGTCACTGACATATGGTGACTTTATTATGAATTATACTACTAGAAAAAGTAGAAAAATGTGTAATTAATTATTTATAATAAAATTATCATGCTATAATGTTTTAATGATTAATATACTAAAAAATATCTTTTCATGATTAAAATATAATTTTAAAATTTACAAAATAGAAAGTTCTGCTTTAATAGAATAAAGTCATTTATAATATTGAAATAAATCAATAAGCTTATGTTATAGAAACACACTAACTTACTTGTGTTTTGATTTTATTTGTTTCAATTTTAATCAATTTCACTCACAAGCACTACACAGTAAAACATACATGTAAACTTTCGATGTTATCGGTGTTGGGCTCACACACTACATGCCTGGAATTTATATAATGTATAAGTCATTTTACAATGTAATTTTTATCTATGTAATTTATTAATTATTTTTAATAAAAATTCTATTCTTAATAAAAATAATTTAAACATGCTTTAACACGTTGATTGCCATATGCCCGCCCGCAGTACACAGTACATTTTTATACATATGCCACGTGTAGCGCCGGCGGTACATACATAATACTACTGAATAATCATGTTTTCCTTGTGGCAGTGGGCTTAAACGGTATTTACTAGGTGCCGCGTGTACCGCCGGTTGCCACAGTCTAGAATGTACTACGGCACCGTAGGAATGTAGTATATATATATATATATATATATATATATATATATATATATATATATATATATATATATATATATATATATATATATATGGTGGCAGTCAACGTGTTAAACTTATTATTACTAAAAATTTAGAATTCAGTTTTTACATTCTATGAGTTATCGAGAAAATAGAAAATAGAATAGTTAATGATAAAGACTAATTTCATAGAGATTCTTAGTGATACTTGAAAATTCATTTCGCTCTATTATTTACAAATTTAGGAAGATAAACTGGAAAATTGACTCTTCTTCAAAAAATACATAAAATATGTCACGAATAATTGTTATAAAAAGTAAATTTAAATTAAAAATTATTAAATTTCAAAAATAATCCACAATTATGTAAATTCATATTTTAGAAAAATAATTTGTCAGAAGTTTTGAGTAATCTATTGGTTTGTACGACAACTTGTAATATAGGAGACTTTATTTCATGTAAATCAAATGCAGAATAAACTAACACATAGTCAGGGAAATTTAGTTAGATTATTTTTTGATTTAAGGTGATATCCATTGAGTATATACAGGTTCCTAAAAATTACCGCGTTGTAGGAAATCGCATTATAGGTTTTAAATCTCAAAATAGGTTTTTATATGGTATATACAGGTAACCCTCCTAAAACGCGGTAGATAGGTTCCTAAAAAATGCTGCATTGTAGGAAAATTTCCGTATTTTAGGAATCGCGTAGTAACGAAACCGCGTTGTAGGAGGGTTACCTGTACTTTGTAAAGAGTCAATTGTGACAGAAAGTGTATTCAATTTTATTGGAAATAAATTTATATTTTAGGATTCAAGTTTTATTTGCTTAATTATTGAACGCAATGAGTCGATCGACAAATTCATTAATATCCCAACAATTTTATATCCATATTTTTATTTATTTATATAATTCAATTTAAACAATTAAACTTTCTTGCTTTAGGTGTTGAATTTTTATTAATTATTTATAATTTTAAATTATAATTTTAAATTAAAATAAAATCTTAATAGTTATGGTGAAACTTGTGTAATATGACATGTAATCATTCACCAGATAATCGCAAGACAGTCACAATTAATATTTTAAAAACAATATTGATTTATTAAATATTTTATTATTTTTCAATTTGTTATATATATCAGGGGTGGCCAACCTTTTCTTTCATAAGAGCCTAAAACCATAAACTTAAATTATGGAGAGCCACAAATTGGCAAAAATAAAAAGACAACAAAATTTATTTTTACATAATTTTTTTTAACCAACCACTCATTTCAAAATTTATTTATTATTCACTATCAAATGTTTCTTTTTTGGGATTTCATTTTGGTTGCAAATTTCTTAAATTCACAAAATTATTTTTTAAAAATAAAATTTAAAATTTAAATCTCTTAAACATCCAAATAAAACTCTTTCAAAATTGTTTCTAGGTTCAGCATGAAATGTTAAATTAATTCTGGTTTAATTTTATAATTGTCTTTAATTGTTTGGAAGTTGACAGGGGGGATAGAATGGATAATTGATGATATAATTTCTCTTAATATAATTTCACATGAAAATTTATTTATTTACTGTTGGATTAATTTGATTAAATTGTATACTTTAATGAAATCAGGAAATTCTATTTAATTAATTATAACATTTAAATAACTTTTGTTTAGTCGTTTTCATTATTTTATTTTATTTTACATTTTCTTCATTTAATATATTTATACATGCTATAATTTAATTTTTTCTTTTTAAATAATGAATGAAAATTTTCAATGAAGTCTTCAATTAATTTCCTAAACAGATCTGCTTTTATATTTTAAACTTTAAATCCTAATTCCATCTGCTAAGATGATCTGGTTATTAAAACATACAGCGTAAAATTTTTAGAAAGTAAATATTATAATAATCGAAAATATATTTATATTTCGATATATTTTTTATCATTAAAAATAAAATTATTTTATTTTTCAAAATATTAAGAATGAATATTTCAGTTTTATTTCGGTGATATACGCGGTGAGGCTAAAACGCCCGGTACTTCCGTGTTATCTTACCCCCAAAAATTAAATTAAAAAAGAACACATATAATTATTATACTTATTTTCTAAATCACAGTTACAAACTCAGCAAATGTTTGTAAAGAGTTTGTAAATGGTCATCCAGGTGGTCAGAAAACCACAATGTCGTTGAGAATAGTGTCGAACACATCGGCACTGTTGCTTAGAACACGTTTGCGCCACATAACTCACATAATCACATAAATCACAGAGCCTTAATAAATTCATGTTCAATAATGTTCAATAACGTCATCAATAATGTATTCTCTCATTTTTTATATTGTTATTTTAATTGTATTTTATAATTCAATTTTTGGGGGTAAGATAACACGGAAGTACCAAACGCCCTCTTATTAAATTAAAAAATACAGAAAAAACCAATTTATATAAATATTAATGTAGTTTTCAAAACATAATTCTCCTTTAAAATGAATTCATCTCCGCTTCCAATCTACCATATATTCGAACACCATTTCAAAGAAATTTCGTTTCTTCAAGAGAAAAATTTCATTTTCAAATAATATATATTTCTTGTTATATTCTTTTTTGATTCAATTTTGTGGCCTCATTAATAAAATTTCAGGTCATCGAACTATAGAAAACCCACTAATTTCAGAATCTGAACTGCATAGTGATAGTCGAGTTGTACAAACTCATATTTATCAATTGTCTCTTAGGTACAATGATGATGCTTCAATGAAATAGACTT
The DNA here is from genome assembly GCA_959609185.1 of Schmidtea polychroa. Taxonomy (NCBI): domain Eukaryota; kingdom Metazoa; phylum Platyhelminthes; order Tricladida; family Dugesiidae; genus Schmidtea; species Schmidtea polychroa. Next base: position 30,024 of record CAUHTR010008186.1, on the reverse strand, counting down.
TCGAGAATTTCATGAAACACTCTTAATTACACGTTTACGGTGTGAGATGTTTGAGGGGAACTTTTATGCTTAACATATGTTCTTTAGATTCTTGCCTAGAGTTGGAAATATAGAGACTCAAGGGTATCTTATCTTCAGTCAGGATATTTTCCTAAACGATGATTCCAATTTCATTCAACAAGCTAAATTTGTTTTAATGAAGAACTTTTTTTTTTTCATTGGAACTCATAGAAAAAACTGGATAAACAATTTTTTATTCTTGTTTATTCCAGTAGAAACCTTTGAAATTTATAGTCTAAAATTGAAAATGACTATCTTACAGTCGAAACTTATTCATTTGTATTAAATATATTATTGGCAGCAAAAGGCTTAAATTATCACTTTATTGTTTTAAATAATAATAATAATAATAATAATAATAATAATAATAATAATAATAATAATAATAATAATAATAATAATAATAATAATAATAATAATAATAATAATAATAATAATAATAATAATAATAATAATAATATTAATATTAATATTAATAACAATAATAATAATAATATTCAACGATGAACAGAGAGCCAAGTCACTATACTTCAACATAATTGAAAAGGCTAGAAAGAAATTTGAATTAAAAATCTTCGATTCAGTATGAAATTTTGAAAGAAATTTTTAACAATGATCGTAGGAACATAACTTGTTTGTTTTAATCAGGTATATAATGTTATTAAATGAATTCTTTTTAGGTCAATAAAATTAACTTTTTACTAAATTGTTTCTCGTTTAATAAGTTGCAAAATATATTATGGGAAATCGATATAGGAAAATTTTTATACAGAAATGTTCCTTAGCTAATTTATATATATATATATATATATATATATTAAAAAAGGAAATATTTGTTTCCAAATTGAATTAATTAAATTATTATCATTGGTAAAAATTAATTTAATTTAAATTTATATATTCAAAAATATTCATATCTTACCTGAGTATAATCAGAAATTAATCTCTCAACCGGATCTCTAATTATCAAAATCAGCTTCATTTTTTTATTCAATTTGTAAACTCTTTCCGGAACCTTTGGCGAATGAAAATAAGCTGGAGTTTTTTCAATAATAACTTCTTGTTCTGTCGACAGTGGCATAGCATTGAGATACCACTGCAAAGCGTTCGGGGAATTGTATCGCGAATCATTGTCGAAAAAATGCAATTCTGGTCCAATATGTTTAACGAGAGGATGAATAGCGAGAAATTTTAAAGCAGCTCGGGTGCCAGCTTTTTTCACACCAATGATCAGTGCCGATGGAAAACGTTTTTCCAACTTTAATTTCCTATCGAAATGAAACAATTGGTGGATGAATATCAAAAGAGTCATTGCAATGCAGCATCTGAGGAGTGAGATTAGCTTTACCATTAATAAATGAAGTCTGAACATATGATTCCATTGTATGTTTTATCTTTTTCCCATTAACCAATAGAATTAATATATTACTGATTACAATAATTTCTGAGAGCGAGATTCATGCTCTCGCGTATATACTACTTATTACTCTGAATTATATTTTCTCAGTTTCCCTAATAAGTCCGCAAGTAATTTTCTTGATTCGATTCACTTCTGACTCGGATTTCATGGGAGATACAAATAATATTTATTAAATTATTGTCGTTGCCCCAGTAGGGCAAAATTCACTAAAATTGTTTTCGTTTTAATAAATAAATATAACATTTTATTACTGTTCATCCGAATTGATAATAATTTACACTCAAGTCTAGACCGAAAATTGAATAAAACCACAGGTTAAAAAATTTTAAATATATATATAATATGAAAAAAAATGAAAAATAATGAAAAAAAAGTATATTAAAATATATTCAAAAATATTCAAAAATATAATATATAGTATAAAAATAATCGAAAAAATTAATAAATTAATAAAAGATGTTGGACAAAAACTGATTTTAAGACAACATGGTTGAAGCTTGATCGAAATGCGTCGGAAATTAACAGCAGGCGCAACAATGAATAAAGGAAAACTCAAGACACGTCAAAACATCGATTAAACACAACTAAATAGAATTCACTTAACACCAAAATGATGAACACAAAACTTAAGTAAAATAAAACAGAAGCAAGAAGTATGGCACGAACCCAACTCAAACACAACATAGACACAAAGCAGAAGTAAGCAAATTTGAATTAATGGCGATAAAAGAAAATAGGAATGGAAGTGAAAATGATTTCTATAAAACATCATCAGAAAATGAATTAGGAGTCAAAATTATAACAGAAATGATAAGAAAGGTTAGAATATTCTATGAAAATGGCGAAGTCCATCATGGCCGCCAAGTAGCTATTTGAATCTAACTGAAATATGAAATTTAACAACTAAATTATCGAAGGATCAAATTAAATGACTTAAGAATCAAAAGATATAAAAATTATTTAATAAAACCATTAAAATAGCATAGAATATTCTAGAAAAGGCCCATATCCACCATGACGGTGAAATTAATTAAAAATAAATAAAATATAAAAATTAGGAAATCAAATAAATAAGAAATTATAAGAAATCGCCATCAAAATTGATAAAAATTAAGATTCAAAATTAGTTAGAATTAAAATAATTCAAATTTGTTTTACTGAATCAATACATACACATATTTGCACACCAAAATCAGGCTATATATACTGTTGGGTTGTCGACTAGGCCAACATCAATTCACTTTACCACTAGGGGATGATGGTCATTCACTCTGTATAACTTCGTTTGTTGACCACTAATCGGAACCCTCATGATCATTCTCACACCATGACACTCATGCCCTACAGCATGTTGGTTCTGTGTCATGATGGCGGAATGCAGCAAAGCAGGTGAGCCCCTATCTTAGGACTACTCCTTTACTCCATTACGACTCACTCCTCTATTGACTGCCGATGGAAGGACTTACGTCTTACGTCATTTATTGAATCTTGATCTGTTTTTCCTATCTTTCAGATAATTACACTACTTTCAAACCAACTCTATATCACTCGGTCATCTCATGGAAAATTTATAATACAACTTTGGACAACTTCACACATATATTATACTACATCAAATAAAACAGAGTGAGAGGAAAGCAAAAATCACGGTATTTATACGCATATGTTCGACTAGAGTACTCGAGTTGATGGAGAGAGTCTAACAAGATGATCCACTGCTTAGCCTTTTGCGATCACATCTCGAATTTGCGTCGGATCTCATAAAGTGGACGGCGAGGTTCCGGCGAAAATCTCGTCGAGATCAAAGAAGTCCTTTGCATTTTATTCCAAAGAAATACTGGACTGGGGCATGACCCGGAGCTGCCCTGTCAAGATTGTCGGCACTTTGGTTGGAGATTCTAGAGCACGACGAATTCCTTCGGCGACTAATTGGGCCTCTCGTTCCACCTGTAACACCTTCCGTTTCTTATTCCTCTCTACCCGAGTTGGCTGACGACGTTTAGGTTTGACTGGAGCCATCGGAGGCGACGTTTTCGATTTATTTAGATCGGGTTTCGGTATTGCTTGACTAACCCCAGTGATACAGATCTCTGGGGTGGACGACTGAAGAAGTGTATCCACACAACTGGTACAGGACCTCCCTATTGGCCGACTGGTTCTGGTAGATTAATGATGCAGTGGAAAGACATTGTCTTCTTCCGTGATAGGCACGGTTGCTATCTTTTTGGTGAGAGTTGCTTGCACCGATACTTTATGTAGTGCTTCTGACTGTTCCTTGACCAGCAATCTCAAGGTTCAGCTTTCTTCAATGAGACTGTCTCGGCAGTGTTCGACCCTGGAGAGTTTCATCCTCATATCTTTCATCTGAGGAGGAGAGAATCATGTTCCCTTAAAACGATCTATGGTTTTCTTCAGTGTACCGATCTGAGCTTGGAGGGTTTTAATTATTGAGTTTTTGGCGGCATAAGAGAAACAGGGCTTGAGTGCCGATGACGTGAGAGGGCGATTGTGTATTTTTCTGTAAAGAAAGAAAGATAATACAACTTTGACTAGTTCGACAATAAATAGATTTAAAACGTTTGACCGAGCGATTGACTTTCCACCTAAACACTCACAGACATCATGACGACCGCATACTAAACCTAAATTACCCCCACCCCCCGCAGAAGAGAACTCGCATCGTTGATATAACATTTACTTTATCGTCGTAATCTTAAATCATTAACCCGAAAATTATCCCATACATAAAGAGATTTTGTGTTAAAAACATGTTGTCGCTATCAAATAAAAATGGAGATTCATTACCCCCGATACTGGATCAAAAAATTATATTTTATCATTAGTCAACCCGTGTCGTTATCCTTGCCTTCTGACAAAAAAATATTATGAGGACTTCAAAATCTTAATTTAGAAGAATTTGAGTGTAGGTGTAAGGAATTTGACCTTTATCTTTGCTCGGGTTGGACAATTGTTAATTGTCATTGATAAAAAAAATTTATTAAAATTATTTTACTTAACCGAATTAATTTTCAGTGAACAGAAGGTAATTAATTTTCAGTGATCAGAAGGCGATTAAAAATTTGTGCTTTCAATTCTTATTTCTGATAGTCGAACTAAATTGGTGTTATATTATAATTACCTATGAATTGCCACCCGCGCTGTTGATACAGATCGCATTTTATCTAGATTTATGCGACAGTCGGTTCGAAACCGTTCTTATCTATGCTCTATGAAAATACTCAGCTGTTGTGTGGCAAATTTGAAACCGGGAGTATTCACACTATTGCTTATGATTAGGTTGGTCAGCGTGTGCTAGTTTTGAATTTTAAATTAACCCTGATTAATTGGGAATAGACATCGGTATCAAATATCTAGTACTCTACTGGTTATCTACATGGATTTGTAGTTCACCAAATCTAATGATTGAACATCTGTGAACGTGAATCTTGTTGTTTTATCGATTGTCCCGGTAGTTGGTGATGTCGTCAAATTTGCGATGGAAGAGCTATATGTCGTTTTAAGCTTTGTTATTCGAATTATTTTGTACTCATATTCTATATCAACGTACTGAGTGTCAAGGTGCCCAACAATTCTGTGGCTGATGATCTTATTCTTGAGGTTCGTGCAGAGAAAACTGTCTCGTGAGATTATAATGCAGAAGTATGTTCGTACGCCACCCGGTTGGCCTGATTGTTTAAAAAAATGTTTTAATAGACGTCCCAGAGTATATTTATTTGAGATCGACGGACTATCTCTGTCGGTGATGGCAGAAGTGTGGATATCGTGCGTGTGGATTACGATCTTCTTTCACGATGTTGCCTATCTCAATCAAATCACATCCTAATTCGATAGAGAGTCCTGATTTCCGAAAATCGTGCTGCTTGTCAGATTGTTACGAAGGAAGACGTTTTTTGTCTGAAGTAAGTGAAACTAAAAGGAAGGGCGTGTTAAAGAAGATAAAGAAGATTCCGTAGACATTCTCAATCATTGCGTCCACCTCCACATCTCCGACTTTATGTTCGCAAAATTGTCATTTATTACTATCGTGCCAGTAATTCTCAACGTCGACAGATCAGTGAGGAAACCCCCACGTAATGACCCGCTCAACCGTGATGACTCTGAAATACTAATCGACCTGCTGACCCAAGGAACAACTGGTGTCACTCAAGTGGTGGCCTTTTAGATGCCAGCGCCATCAAATCCATCATCTCTTCCTGAAATTCATAAAACTAAATAAAAATTGTGAGTAAGGTTTACCACTACTAAATTGGTTGTTATTAAAATAAATATCTGTGTAAATTTCGACTTTTATAAAATTATGATAACCATTTAAATTTTATTACCAATTACGAAAAATGAAAAATGAACCATTTTAGAAAAAGTTTAATGTCTATACTAAATTACATCATTACATAAGGCAATATGATATATATATATATATTATATATAATTAACAAAATAAAATTTTACTGATTCTAGACTAGTTTCTTCCCAATAAGAATTCAAGTTGTTCGTAAATTAATGATTTTGTTCCGAATTCCCGAGTGATTTGTTTGTCGCTCGAAGTTGCTGAGTGTTCTTAATCTCTTTCTCTCAAATTAGAATTTTGATATTGAAGATTTAAGTTGATTGCTAAATTTTGTAAAATTTTAACATTGCAACATATTCTACTTAGTGTAGCTTACCTAAATTTTGTAAAATTTTAGCATTGAAATTTTCATTTCAATGTTGTGCTTAAATAGCATATTGTTAAATGAGCGGGCCAATCAAAATCGAGGTACCGTTAATTTATTTAGTTTAATTAAAATTTATTGCTTTTATCAAGTTGCCTTTGCTTTTTCTTGTAATTATATTACGTTACTAAATTCTTTCTATGTTATTTTGCTTCTTTTCTCGGTATTTTGTATTTTTTTAATTCTTTTAGTTTATTGTTTTAATTTTATGTTTTATTTTCCCTACATTTTATTTAATTAATATACTTATTTTATATTTATTTTTACTTTGTTTTTTTTTTGATTTTTTTGAGGTACTTTTTGTTGTTTCCTGTTGTTTTCAATTTTTTCTTATTTACATTTTTTCATGCTTTATTTTTGTCTTACTTCTCCGCCCAACAATACCGATACGTTTCGGTCACAATAAAACTTATGTCAAAATTTTTGAGAAACCAAATATTGTGAATTTTGGCAATCCTGCCTTATACAATACGTTTGAAAGTAGTCTGAAACAGTGCCACAAATAGCACAAGGTTGGTTTCCAGTGGCAAAATTGTTGTCTACGGTCGTGTGGGTGACTTCCAGGTTCACTTGGTCCTCGGCTTGGCTGTTCTCGGTGATTCGACGATTGACGTGCACCAAGTATATATCAGAAACCCGGAATCGTGAATAACGTGCGTAGCTCATGCACTCATGTAAAAGTATAATAAGTATTAAAGCTGGCACGCATAATTAGCATTATTATTTAATTAATTAATTATTTAAATATCCCTAACACACTCGCTCTGTACTGTTCCGCAAGTGATTGTACACTTTCATAACTTTTTCAACCGCACTACGTAAATTTGTTGGTTGTTTGAATTTTCCCTTTATAATGTATGTTTTTTGTTCCATAATGGACATAAGAAAACCTTTAAGATCTAACTGAAACTGGGTACAACAAGAAGAGGAAATTATGGGGAAATAATAATAAGAAGATAATAAAAGCTTCTGAATACGAGTCTAATGTCTACAATGACATTAAGAAACTTTCGTTCAACTGTCTCTAACTACTATATTAGATTTTATATTGGTACAGAATCAAAGCCCCTTTCTTTTAAACTTAGATACAAATTTGAAATTTACTCTGTTACGACATAGCAACAACCAGAAGCACCGAGAAATTTATGCCATTACGTGTTGCAGCCAGAAGATAACGTATAATTGCCCTGCAGGAAGGATATGAAGATGCTGAATGGATTGATAAAGAGAACGTCGATTTGACAAACATTGAAATTGTTTACGAGGATAAATCTAATGACATCCCCATTTTGTCAATGGATGAGTACTTTGCTTCTCCGTGGGAAACTGAATAAGGTACCCTCTAAACATTTATAAAAAGGCTGTTTTTTAAGTGCTTTGTTTTATTTCAAATTGTCGGACTATGTTTGCTTTTTATCTATTTAAATTTATAATAAAATTTGTTTGTTTTTTATGGTTATTTATTATTTTATTTTTTCCTATTTTGCTTTTACTTTGAAGTTATAATGAATTTTGTATGTGTTTTTTGGTTTATATAATTTTATTTTTTCCTTTTTGGTTTTTATTTTAAATTTAGTTTTGTTTATTTTAATAAAAATATTAAATTAGAAATATTTAAAAATTGTTTTTTTTATTACTTTATTCTTCATGGGGGAGACTCCTAGAAATTTGTTACGATCTATAACTAGGGGAAGAGGCGGGTTAAAAATGTTAAAAATAGCGTTACATTATTTGTGAACAGCCCCTAATATTTGCCCTTTTCTGTAAAAATTTCTGTAGTCGTCCTGTAGTAATAAGCTGTGAAGTTAAAAATAACATTTCCATTTTGAAGTAAATAGTTTTTATTGTTATTAATTTTCAAATATTTCATTGCAAATGATTAATGGGTAAATTTCACAATTATTTAAAAATTAACTGTGTTTTCAGAGTTAGAAAATTGCAATTAAAAATTAATAGAAAATTAATTTTCAAAAAATTAATAATTCTTAATAAGTATTGATTTTAAATAATCTTTAAAAATATTCGTAAAATATCAAATTTTATCAAATAATGATAAACATTAAAAATATTTAAGTAAGAAATTTAGAATAAAATCGTTTTCACTTGAGAGATTATTAAATAATGTTGAGTAAAATATTTTGTAAAAAACATGTGAATTTTGCAAAGAATGGAAAAGGATATAACAAATCAGATTACTTAACCTAGATTATAAATTAAGAAAGAAATGATTAAAAAATGTTTTTGTTGGGTATATTGTAGTTGGTCGGTTATTAAACTGACAATTACTGATCTGACTCCGCGCGTGTTATTTAATAACGACAATGACAAATCCCAACGACATAAAACTTTATTGATTATCCTTCAATTGATACCAATTCAATGATACCATTTTCAACACAATAAATTATTTCGATGACTCAGATAAAAAATGAATCAATCAAAGTCATAGTCGTGGCAGCCCATTAAAGTGGACATTTCAAAAATGATCCCTCTCAATTTTTAATCAATATATTCGTCTTTAACTTTTTATTCGTTACCACTCACACCTTTTCCCACAGAAATATTATTTCTGATTTTAATTAATATTTTATTTATTTGTTGGAGTTGTCTGGATTAGCATAGAATAAAGTTTAAATGCACAGAAATCTTTGTGCAACATAATAAAAATCTCAACGTAACAAAAATTCAAAAAATAATAAGTTAATATTTTTCCGAGGGAACTGATGTAAATGATAAGGCAAACACGAATATAGTAATAAAAATTGTTTTAAATTTAAAAATTCTAAAACTAAAAATTGAAAATTAATTAAAATTTGAAATAAAATAATAAAAAAAGGGTCTCCCATAGGGTCACAAACTTCTTTGATTTTTATAAAAAAATGTAGAACGAAAAATTGAAATTAACAATTTTATGCCGAAATTTTTTGACATTTAACAAATTATTATAAGTTGGATCTTATTTTAATAATTGAGACAAAGATCACAAGAGTCAGAATTAGTATCGACTTTAACGATAACCCAAAATATTTCATAACTTGGTTTCCTATAACGCGAAACATAGCGAGTATGTTATATTAGAATCCATTGTGTTATATTATTGACGTATTTTGATTAAAGCTTGATTATAATTTATGAATTCTCCAAAACCAAATTTAATTAATTTAAAGATAAAAATGGTAATCAAATTTTTATAAAAAACATTATTACATTTCTAAGTCATACTTATAGATGAGTTATCAGTTATGATAAAATTAAGCGAAAAAAAGTTTTAATTAAATTAGTTCTAAATCAAACTAAATTTATATAATTAGTTGATTTCAAAAGTATTTTTATTAAAACTTTATTTTGTTTAATTATTTTAATTTAATGCATCTTTGTAAATTGTTAACATTTATTATTTTCAATTTGTTATGTTTTTAATTTCGATTCAATATTTTCAATATATTGAATTATTCTAAAATATTTTTTGAAATTTATTTAGCAAAATAAGAATATATTGGATATTTGTCATAATGATTAATGACAATTGAGTAAATGACATGAAAAATTAGAGACAATTTGATTTATTCTTTTACAGAATTATTTGTAAATTTTAGCAAAAGAATCTGGAAGATTACAAAATTTAATTATTTCATTAAATTCAAAATTTTTGTAAGACAGAATTTGAATTATCAGCTTACAATTTGTATTTTCAAATACTTATTATCAAAGTTATTTAAACCCCTAATTCAGTCAATCGAGTTAACTCGGGTAAATGAAACTGAATTTTTACACGCGCGATCGAGTTAATACTTTCAAGCTTACACTTTGATTTCACAAATAATTACAACTATATACTACATACCGAGAAATAAATAAATCTATCTTTTGATATTCTTGTTCCATGGGTAGGATCTATGACCACGCGATTCTCAGCTATACCAAATTCCCAAATGGATAGACACCACAACTCATGAAATTCGTAAATGTATGATCATAGTGGCGAAATCATATTGTCTGTTGATGATATAATTCCTGAAATGAATTACGAACATTCCTAAAATGCATAAATTATGAAACACGATATCCTGAATGCATATATTTTTAAATAATGAAAATTATAGTGTGAGACATAATGATTTAATCAAATATAAATAATATAATACAACAAAAATTAAAATTTACTAATTTTGTATAGGATTTTCAAAATAAAAATATTTCGAAAATGTGAACATTTAAATCCTCACAAAATGAATTTTTATAAAAAATATAGAATTAAGATGTTTATTTCCGGGCACGATTTTCTACCTAATTTTCTTGTGACACCACTCTGATCAATTAAAACAAATTTGTTGTTAGTGACATCTCCCTGTTCGTTATTTCGGTCGGCTGGGATAACTCAGTAGGACCAGTTGTCGCTACTCACATGATCGCTTTTGCATCGTTGGCTTGTTTATTCCCGGCGGCCTCCAACTGTTGAATCCCATAGTTCAGCGCCCGGATCTCAACCTCGTCTTTCGTGGCTTGTTTTTACAGACGTATCATCGCCTGTATTTTCTGTTTTATCATCTCGGCGGGAGCCACTTTGGCTTCATTTCGCGGCATCGGTTCTTCATCCACTTGGCGATCTCGATCCACTTTCAACTCGAGTCAGAAATTTACAGCGATTCTCTCAACCAAACAAATGAAAGTTTCTATGATTATTATTTATTTGTGAAATTATTTGAATAATTTGATATTACATTTTACCTCGTCGTGCTGTTTCCAGCGTAACCCAGAATACAATGTCTTTCGTACCGCTTGACACTCGTTGAGTTATCAACGTTGGTGATGTGTCAATAGGGTAAGTGTCAGCAAAATGTGAGCGCGAATCCTCGCACTATAATTGGCAAGCACTCCTTTGGGTTCACGGACTACTGATAGAAGGTTTATGTCCACTTTACATGATCCCTCTATTTAGATTGTATCCCTGGTTCAAATTTAAATTACAAGTTATAATATAAACACAAATGAAAACCACATCCTCGTTTGCACTTCAAATTAAAATTATAACTCAACAATCCTGAAAAACAATTTTTACTTGTGAATCTCAATTTCAAAAATTTCTAAATGTAATCTGAATTCTAAATTGAAACCTAACGATTACAAATGATACTCTGAATTAAGGCAAAAAAAAATAATTCTTTATATACTAATTATTAATTAGTAATTAATTTATAATTTGCAAATTTCTTGAGTTACTTTTCCAAAAATGTTGAAACATTTTGTCTAATTGCGAAAATAAATGGTTGTTTGAACTTGCCAATTCAATCAGTTCATTTATATAAACATTTGACAAATCTTGGTTTAAAAATAATTAAAATTACAAATTGGATTTAGAAAAAAATAAAAGTACATTTTCGCCACCAGACTCAACTGCTCGAATTCCTTGTTTTCCCCCGAATTGTAGATGTTATAGGTGGTGTTATCAACATCAGTTCTCCGATGGTAACTATTTTAATCTTTCAATTTACCCATTTACTGTTAGGTATTTATGTTTTCTCACTGTTAGCAGGATAGAATGGCTTTAGTTGCAATTTTCAATTGTTCTCACATCATCTCTCGGTGCAATCTTCTAAGTATATGTAGCTGACAGAAATGACAGAAATCGTTGTTCTTATGATTTTTTCAATTATAATGTCTTTTAATTTTTAAAAATTCAACAATTTGAAAATGGACTAATGATATAACTTCTTTGCTCTTATATATCAATCTAACATGTTTTTAAATAAATCAGATTGATCTAAGATTAGGAATTCGTCATTTAAAATTGCTTGATTGTTATTAAAATCCACGAATAAGAGATTTTTAAAAATATCCGTTTATTAATGATATGATATTGGGGCCCCTAATTTAAACCCAACTTGCGTGGAATTCGAAAGAATGTTTTAAATTTCATAAAAATTTCTCTACTAAAAAAATGAAATGAACGGCTGAAATAATTTCGAAAATTTCTCATTGAAGTTTTAAATTTAAAATTGACGGTGTTAAAACTGAATTAAAGTTTGTTTATATTGTTTGTGCTTCTATACTTGCTACCAAGTACTAACAACCAGCTAACTACAAGCTATCAAGTACCATGTACTAACAACAACCAAGTACTCACAACCGAAAACAACCAGGTACTAAGCCTTATCAACCAAGTAAAAAAACCTTTTCAAAATGTCTAAATTTAACAAAAAATGATGATTTTCATCAAAAATAAATAATTGTCAACAATTTTAAAACACCACGTGGAATTGATGATAATTTAAATTACAATGAAAGACTATAGAATTCTAATTTTTATTCTTCTTTTAATTGATTACTACTGACTTATTATTATAAAGTAAAAATCGCATTCAATAAATATTTATTGTTGATTCATTTTATTATATATACTCGAAGTCTATCCGACAGGATGTTTTAACCCCTCTAAGGGTATTAGTCATAAGGGTACTGGTCGTAAAGATATTGGTAACACTCAACTAACAATCACCATCAAAACCCATCGAGAAATTGACAAATATCAACCTACAACTAGATACTAACAACCAGCTACCAAGTATCATGTACTAACAACCAAGTAAAAACCCATCGAGTATTTAACAAATATCAACTTATAACTATGTAATAACAATCAGTTAACAACATCGTACCAAGTACAAGATACCAACAACTTAGTATCATCTACCAGTAACTTGCGAACACGTATTTTCAACTAGATACCAAGTACTTACAACAAGATACAAAGCACTATCAGCAAAATACTATCAACTAGATACCAAGCACCAACAATCAACTAACAACACATAAAAATAATAGCAATTAAATACAAATTATTCTTCATCACATACACTATCTTCTTATCAAAATCTAAAAAGTCAACCAGATACCAAGTACTTACAACCAACAACTATGTACTAACGAATTGATCTTTAAAAGTAAACATTCTTCACTTGAAAAAAAAATTGATGAAAAATTAATTTAACTCAAGACATCAATAACTTGGTAAAAATTGATTAAATAATTGTAAAAATTTAAATTATTCAAAATAAATATCATAAAAATTTAATTAATGGACAAAAAAGAGCTTTAAATTCTAGTCATTAATCATCCAGTAAATAAAAGAATACTGATCATACGAGTTAATATGAATCAACTAAGATAATAAATAAGATCTAGTAGATAATTGGTTTAGATTTAATAAATTAATTGAAATAAATTAATTTTAATTATTTTTTTAAAAGTAATACATGTACTCCATTTGATTGACTGATTGCTCAATATATTAAAAAAAATCAGTATAAATTCGTTACAATTATCAATGTCATCAATCTATACTAAAATTAATTATCATTAAATTCCAAAAGAGACTAGATAACTAATGATAACATCTAATAAACCAGTAAATTCATTTAAATGACAGTAATTGGTATATCCAAGCGAATTCTCCAATAAAATCATATAAAAAGAATCATTTTTCCCTAAATATATCAATATTTAAAGATTGGTATTTTAATGACAAGTACTTGTTAAAGATCATATATTCTCCTCAAAATAATAAGATTTCTTAAAATCCCTTAAATAACTATATTTCTACCCTTAATTCATATTATTACAAATATTTCACTAAAATCATCAATTTTCGCTGAAATAACTCCATCTTTAAAGATTAGTATTTTATCGATAAATACTTTAAAAAGAATATATATATTTCCCTCAAACTAATAAGATTTCTTAAAATCCCTTTAAATGACTATAATTATATCTTTAATTCCTATTATCATGCATATTTCCCTATAGAACATGATGAATAATTTGGTCATTAATCCTAAATAATTTATAAAATCTATTGATAAAACCAGTTATAATTAAAATTGATTAAGAATAATTAAAATCTTTGTTCTAAATCACTCGGAATTTAAAAATAAATATTACTGTACAATTCCCTTATAACTGACTAGGTCCTATTGATTAAATTTATCCATTCAATAAAATATATTTCTTCAAATGATCATATTTTACCGATATTCAACCGATTTAATTACTAATTAAAATCACCCGATAAATTTCTTCCAATAAAGATCAATTTTCATTAGTTGTTGTCAATGTTTTAACTCAATATTTCTCAACTTTTGTTTGCCTATAACATTTACATAAAGATAAAAATAATATAAAGTTGTTGTCTATCCCAATTATCTGTAAAGATTTCATTGTCAAAACCAAGTAAATCGATCATTATCCCTACTTAATAAAACATTGTTCTAAACCATAAATCGAAATTAATTTACTGTGCATTCATTACAATCTAATAAAACGATATAATTTCACATTATTATTGATTCATAACTGACTAATGTATTGCAATTTCCATTAAAACATTAATATTTTACCGACATTACCCATTTAAATATTCAAAAGATTCCATCTTAACCGAACATTCATTTAATATTTTTACTTTTTAAACATCAATATACATCCCTTATTTTCCCTAAAGATTCCACCCACTTGAGCCCTTTAATATATCAATTCTCTAAAATCCATAGAAAATTCTTCAAAAATATGAATTTTATTTAATTGTTACAGACACCAAATATTCTTCCATTAAAATTATCTAAAGATAAATAATAAGAGCCCAATAAAAGATCAAAATTCACTAAACTTTTCTACAAATATTTACCATCAAATACCTAACTAGAGATGATATATATTGTTTGATCATAATTCTTCAGCGATTCAACCAATCATTTTCAAGCAATAACAGCAAACTAAATCATAAATTTCCGTATATCCTACAATAATTTACATCCAATTATCAAGAAATTAATTAAATTTACCTTAGAAATAACTTTAAATATTTCACGAAAATGATAAAAATTCATAAAAACGATAAAAATTCATTAAAATGATAGAAATTCGCAAAATAATAGAAATTTAATTGTATATTTACTGAAACCATCAACTCTAAAAATTATCAATGAATGCCTTAAATACCAAAATTTATTTAAATAAAATCCTTTAAACACAACAATACCCTTACGACATGTTGAATGTGAGTAGTACCCTTATGACCAGTACCCTTAGGGGGTCAAAACATCTTGTCGGGCAAAGAGTATATATATATATATATATATATATATATATATATATATATATATATAATAAAGCGAATGAACTCATTCAAATTTATCATTGAATTAGTCAAATTATCACAATTTTTGACAAAACATCTTATTCTAAAGTGGTAAGAATTGTAGGATAAAAATGAAAAGAGAATTATTCTTTAAACTTTGCTCAAAATTAACAATGAAGGTGGTAAGAATCTTCATTAAAGTGAGGAAATTATTCATTACTCGATGATATATTAATAATTCAAATGGGTGAAAATAAGTGGTAGAATTATTCATTAATGGATTATGGGAGGTAAATACTGAGAAGTGGCATAGATAAGATGAAGGTGGATAAGAATGGATGTATATTGATTGGAATTGTTTCATAAAAATAATCACTTTAATAAAAATATTTTCAAAAGAAATATTTGTGGGGAAAATAATTAGTGGAAAATCGGGGAATATAAGTGATTAAATAATGGAAAATCAGGGGAAATTTAAGTGAGGAAGATATATATTTTAAATTATTTTATTACATAACAAACCATGACTAATTTATTACATAACAAGCTGTGAATGGTATTTTACCAACATTTTACCAAATTTTTATTTGAAAAAATTAATTTAAAGTATATAATTTAATTTTAATTATATTTTTAATTGCATATATTTTGAATATCATTGTTTAATTCCAATAATAAGTTTAAAAAGTCCATAACTGTTAATAAATTAATTTCTAATTTACATTTATTTGAGAATTTAAAAAACTTTACTTCAAATTTAGTGAAGTATTTAATTTAATTTTGATTGTATAAGACTTATATTTGAGTATTACATTTAACTTATTTTGATTGATAATTGTGTTTTTTTATGATAATTGTTTTCGAAATTAAAAAATTAATGTAAAATAGTAAATTTAATTACAATATTATTACAATATTAAAGGACTTTTTGAAAAAAAGTTACTTTTTATTTTTATTACCTAATTNGTCAAGGTCATTCTATTTTTAGTAACAAGGTCATATGACTCATAATTTTTGAAACAAAGCCAACTGACTCATTGTTAAAGTACATATGACTCATCATTTTTTTAAACAAAGACATATTTAATATTTAAACAAAGACATTAAAACAAATATTTAAATAAATACATTTAAACAAAAATTTAAATAAATACATTTAAACAAATTTTTAAATAAATACATTTAAACAAAAATTTAAATAAATACATTTAAACAAATATTTAAATAAATACATTTAAACAAATATTTAAACAAAGACATTTAATCAAATATTTAAACAATGACATGTAAACAAATATTTAAATAAATACATTTAAACAAATATTTAAACAAAGACATTTAATCAAATATTTAAACAATGACATGTAAACAAATATTTAAATAAATACATTTAAACAAAGACATATAGACAAAGACTCATCGATGACTCATCGAGGTCAGTGTCGTGTTTTAAGGTCAAGGTCATATTTAAATTTCCAAAGGTCAAATAAGGCCAAACCTTCACACAAGGGTATCATTCGAAAGGTATTTGAGAGGTAAATATGATGGTCAAACCCTCGAAGGTGAATGGTGGGTCCTTGGCCTTCAAAGGGTACAAAACCTTCGAATTTTTTCAAACTATAATATATTTATCAAACAAAAGGTAATACAAAGGTAAATATGATGGTCATACCCTCGAAGGTGAATGGTGGGTCCTCGATCTTCAAAGGGTAAAAAACCTACGAATTTTTTCAAACTTTATAATATATATATCAGTCGAAAGGTATTTGAGAGGTCTATCTAATGGTCATATCCTCGAAGGTGTATGGTTGGTCAATAACCTTTAAAGGGTTAAAAACCTTCGAATTTTTTCAAACTTTATAATATATATATATATCAGTCGAAAGGTATTTGAGAGGTAAGTATGATGGTCATACCCTCGAAGGTGTATGGTTGGTCAATAACCTTCAAAGGGTCAAAAACCTTCGAATTTTTTCAAACTTTATAATATATATATCAGTCGAAAGGTATTTGAGAGGTCTATCTAATGGCTATACCCTCGAAGGTATATGGTGGGTCAATAACTTCAAAGGGTGTCCAAAATTAAATATTTTTCAAATCATATAATATATATATATATATATATATATATATATATATATATATATATATATATATATATATATATATATATATATATATATATATATATATATATCATTCAAAAGGACTTTTGATGGTGAGTTCAAAGGTCCAAGGGTCGAAGGGTCCAAGGTTCAAAAATTTTAAAACCTTATAATATACATATCAAACAAAAGGTATTTGAGATGTAAGTATCATGGTCATACTTTCAAAGGTTTATGAATGGTCCTGAACCTTCAAACCTTCAAAGGGTCCAAAACCTTTAAAAATTATACATATAGATATATACATGACAAATAAAAGGTAATACAAAGGTGAGTATGATGGTCATACCCTCAAAGGTCATACCACCGAAAGGGTCCAAGGTTCAAAAATTTTAAAACCTTATAATATACATATCAAACAAAAGGTATTTGAGATGTAAGTATCATGGTCATACTTTCAAAGGTTTATGAATGGTCCTGAACCTTCAAACCTTCAAAGGGTCCAAAACCTTTAAAAATTATACATATAGATATATACATGTCAAATAAAAGGTAATACAAAGGTGAGTATGATGGTCATACCCTCAAAGGTCATACCACCGAAAGGGTCCAAGGTTCAAAAGTTTTAAAACCTTATAATATACATATCAAACAAAAGGTATTTGAGATGTAAGTATCATGGTCCAAGTTTGAAGGTCAAAGAGTCTAAGGATCCAAGGTTTAAATTTTTCAAACCTTGTAATATACATATCAAACAAACGGCAATACAAAAGTACTCATCGATGACTCATTTATTTTTTGAACAAAGACAATGACGCGCCCATGGGATTTATTATTTATTACTATCATTAGTATTATTATTATTTATTATTATTAATTTCAATATTATTTATTATTATCAATAGTATTATTATTATTTTCGAAGATATTATCAAAATTTATTATTAATATTATTATTATCATCAAGTTTTAATTATCAAGGTAATTTAAACAAAGACTCAGCCGCTGAGTCACCAAGGTCGTTCTATTTTTAGTAACAAAGACATCTATTTTTGTTCCGGCGGTTTATTTTTGTTTTAATAATCGATTACGTAATAATTTAATTTTGTTTAAATCGTTGATTATATTATTTTTTTGTCGTTCTATTTTTTGTCGTTCTATTTTTAGTAACAAAGACATCTATCAAACAAACGGCAATACAAAAGTACTCATCGATGACTCATTTATTTTTTGAACAAAGACAATGACGCGCCCATGGGATTTATTATTATTAATATCAAAATTATTATTATTATCAATATTATTTATTATTATCAATAGTATTATTATTATTTTTATTATTATTAATATTAATATTATTATTATTATTATTATTATTATTATTATTATTATTATTATTATTATTATTATTATTATTATTATTATTATTATTATTATTATTAATATTATATTCATGTCTTTGTTAATCATGCACGTTTATTGCAAAGTCTTTGTTAATTATGCAAGTGTATTGCAAATTTATTAGTCATACCTTGATATTAATTTTACACACATACTCAATCCATTATTATTATTGCAAGTATTAGAGAAAAACCTAAAATATTTCCACAGACACAAGTCTATTCGAAAGTATACATGCTAGGATTACACACCTTAAGGGTAGAAAAATATTTCTGAGTGATTGTGTGTGCAATAGCCAAAAATAATAAATTTTATCAAATACATGTAAATTTTTTTTAAAAATGTATGTGTGTGTTATTGGTAGAGTGTGAGTGTGTAAAATATGAAATTTTATTAAATACATGTATAAATTTAGGTAAATTTTAAGAAAAATCTATGTTTTTTTGTGTTTGTGTGTTACGGGTATAGTATGTGTGTGCGTAAATATGAAATTTTATCAAATACATGTAAATTTAGTTAAATTTTATGAAAAATCTATGTGTGTGTGTTACGGGTATAGTATGTGTGTGTAAAAATATGAAATTTTATCAAATACATGTAAATTTAGTTAAATTTTATGAAAAATCTATGTTTATTGTGTGTGTGTGTGTTATGGGTAGAGTATGTGTGTGTGTAAAAATTTTATCAAATACATGTAAATTTCTTTAAAAAATCTATATGTGTGTTTGTCCTATGGGGTAGAGAATTATTGTATATGTGTGTAAAAATTATATCAAATTTCTTTAAAATTTATGAAAAATCTATATATGTGTGTGTTATGGGGTAGAGTATGTGTGCGTAAAAAACTTTTATCAAATACATGTAGATTTCTTTAAAAAATCTATGTTTTCTGTGTGTGCTATGGTTAGAGAATTATTATGGGTGTATGTGTGTAAAAATATTAAATTTTATCAAATACATGTAAATTTCTTTCAAAAATCTATGTTTTCTGTGTGTGCTATGGTTAGAGAATTACTATGGGTGTATGTGTGTACAAATAATAAATTTTATAAAAATCATGTAAATTTCTTTAAAAATCTATGTTTTCTGTGTGTGTGTGTGGTATGGGTAATTATTATGGGTGTGTAAAAACTTTTATCAAATACATGTAAATTTCTTTAAAAAATCTATGTGTGTGCTATGGTTAGAGAATTATTATATGTGTATTTGTGTACAAATAATAAATTTTATAAAAATCATGTAAATTTCTTTCAAAAATCTATGTTTTCTGTGTGTGTATGTGTGTGTGCTATGGGGTAGAGAATTATTGTGTGTGTATGTGTGTAAAAATATGAAATTTTATCCAATTTCTTTAAAATTTATGAAAAATCTATGTTTTTGTGTGAATTATACATGTATTGCACATGCTTATTTTAACACGGGTATATATGCTTAATATGTGATTATACTCTGAGTTTATCCGACAAGATATTTTGTCCCCCTATGGGTAATGTTCACACTCAACATGTTGCAAGTGTACTGCTCACAAGGGTATTATTATTATTATTATTATTATTATTATTATTATTATTATTATTATTATTATTATTATTATTATTATTATTATATATACTCAGAGTTTATCCGACAAGATATTTAGCCCCCGGATGGATAATGCTCATATACAACATGTCTCAAAGGGCATATTATTAAATTCTGACTAATCAATGAAGGGGTAGAACAAAAATATATTACGTTGTGGTATGTTAAAATCTTATTTTCAAAACATATTTTGACGCCATTAGATGCAAGAACATTTTCATAATTATTTTCATAATTTTTGCATCGATTTCATGATTTTCAACATTTTCATCATTTGCATGAATATATTATTTTCAAAGTTATTTTCAATGTATTATTATTATTATTATTATTATTATTATTATTATTATTATTATTATTATTATTATTATTATTATTATTATTATTATTATTATTATTATTATTTCGATGGGTTTTATATAGGGTATCCGAATGTTGTAATAAGCAATATTTTCATTGTTTTTCATGATTATTTTCTTCAAAATTCTTATTTTATAAAGTATGACTCATTCAAGGTCATATGACTCATCAAGGTCACGTGACTCATCGATTACATTTTGAAAATTCTAATTTGATTGGTTATATCTATTGTGATAAATGTAAAAACAAAAGTAATTTAGTTATTACTGATGATTTCTACAAGTAAAACTGTTGAATATGATTGTGTAAATCACAAAATGTATTTGGTAACTTTATTATTTTATCAATTTTTTGTGATTTATAGCAAGGAACTCGAAATAATGAAAAATTAAGTCTATCCTATTCTGAAGATAATCGCTCATTGAAATTTTTTAACATAGTTGAAGATTTTATAAATAATCATGATGCTTACACTGATAAGAAAATCATAAATGTTTTAAAAATTTTCAAACATTCCTCTATTGAATATTTGATTGATTTATTTAATTATGATAAATGTATTTTGAAGTTTAGTTATTTAATGTATTTTGAAAAAACAGTGGTAAACAACGATACACTGAATGAATACTTTTGGAGTTGCATGTATTTAAGATTGAAACCGGGATATAGTAGATTGATTTATGAATGGATGGCGAAAGTCGATTTGATTGAAAATAAACTAACGGAAAAACTGAACGATGTTAAGAAAATGTATTTAACTTGTTCAATCTGTAAAGAAAATCAAGTTTCGGTTTTGTTTTTACCGTGTGGTCATGTAATTGTTTGTTCTAAGTGTCACGAGAAGAATGTTCGCAATTGTCAAGCCTGTTCAACTTTGATTAATGAATATCATACTATATATATGTAATTTCTCAATACAAATTTCTAGTACATGAGCATGCACATTTATTGCTATTTTGTATATTTTTTAGTTAATTTATAAATATTATCTGACATTTTGATGTGTCAATGCAAATATATATACAACAAATTAATCAATAAAGATTGTAAGTTCTTTTATATACTCAGAGTTTATCCGACAAGATATTTTGTCCCCCTATGGGTATTTGTCGTAAAGGTACTGGTCACTAGGGTAATTAAGGCACATGTATATATATAAATTCTTAGGTAATTTAGTGAGAAATATTTGGGTAATATTTGAAATGTAACTTTATTCTTATTTCGAACGATTAATTTATTGATTAACTTTGTCATTTAAAAGGTAATTTAGTAAAATATTTTCATAGGTAATTTATTCATCTAATGTTCATTACAATAGTTAACTTCGTGAGAAATACATGGTCATTAATAACAACATTGATTCTTTGGAGTAAAAATCTTTGTTCGAGTCATAATAGAAATATGATCATCTGGTTAACCAATTAAGGTGTTTATTAGTTAGAATTCTAATTTATTATCATTGTAATATATCTTTGTGAGAATAAGTTAAGATTTTTGAGCAACATTTACCAAAACATGAATATTTTGTGCGAAGAATATTGGTTAAATATGTCATTTAAAATAATATTTTCAGACAATAATTAATAAATTCATTGGTTAATTTATATCTTTGTGAGAAATACATGATCATTTATTGACAATTCATTAATAAATTTGGTATAAATTCTTTATCATTTGGAGTAATTTTTGTCAAATTTCTATTTTTTATTATTATAGAAACATGATCGTTTGGTTAATTTACATGGAGTAATATGATGAATTTCAAGTGAAATAAAGTTTTCAGTTAATTAATATATCAAATTAATTTAAAAT
Source organism: Schmidtea polychroa (assembly GCA_959609185.1). NCBI lineage: Eukaryota > Metazoa > Platyhelminthes > Tricladida > Dugesiidae > Schmidtea > Schmidtea polychroa. The sequence continues at coordinate 7,419 of CAUHTR010008186.1, read as the reverse complement.
TGAGGATACACTGATGAAAATTCTAAACAAATATTTGCATGCACACATATATTTGAACATCACATAATAAAAACTCATTAATTTAAAATATTGCAACGTAAAATACTGCGTAATAAATGATACTGAATCGCTCTATAATAATACCTATAATAATAATAATAATAATAATAATAATAATAATAATAATAATACTTTGAATAATAATAATATACATTGAAAATAATAATAATATTACTTTGAAAAATAATAATATGACATTGATATTAATAATAATAATAAATTAATACTTTGAAAATAAAATAAGAATTTTGAAGAAAATAATCATGAAAATATTGAAAATCGTAAAAATATCTTTTGGAAATAATATTAATAATAATAATACTTTGAAAATAATAATACTATGGACATGTATTTGAAAATAATATACATTTAGCGACCAATACCCATAGAGGGACAAAATATCTTGTCGGATAAACTCAGACTATATGTATAATTAAATCAGGCAAATCAAGAACTTTGATAAAATTATACTCAAGTAGTAATAATATTCATTGAAATATATGATAAATTAATAAAGAGTGTAAATCTTAATTGAGATAGAATTAATTGCTACAGAAGGTTAAAGGAAAATTACAGACAATTAAATTTAGTAAAAAGTATATAATTGTATTTTTAAAATGTTACGTTACATTTCAATTATTTAGGAATGTGACTAATATTAATTTCGAAATTTAGTGTAAAAACTCAGCCAAACTTTATTAACAGAATTATTTTTCAATCAACTTTGATGTAATAATTTAGCTATAACATAATCCTCTGAACAATCAACAACCCCCGATTTATTTTCCTACTAATATTTCTTCTGTTAAATATTCAAGTTTTAGTAAAATATATTTTAATTATATATCTATTCTTATTTTCATCAAAAACCTTTCAATTTTTTTTATCATATATTTCATATATTCTTACCACCTAAGTATAATTTTATCAAAATTCTTGATTTGACTGATTTAATTATACATATAGTCTGAGTTTATCCGACAAGATATTTTGTCCCTCTATGGGTATTGGTCGCTAAATGTATATTATTTTCAAATACAAGTCCATAGTATTATTATTTTCAAAGTATTATTATTATTAATATTATTTCCAAAAGATATTTTTACGATTTTCAATATTTTCATGATTATTTTCTTCAAAATTCTTATTTTATTTTCAAAGTATTAATTTATTATTATTATTAATATCAATGTCATATTATTATTTTTCAAAGTAATATTATTATTATTTTCAATGTCATATTATTATTTTTCAAAGTATTATTATTATTATTATTATTATTATTATTATTATTATTATTATTATTATTATAGAGCGATTCAGTATCATTTATTACGCAGTATTTTACGTTGCAATATTTTAAATTAATGAGTTTTTATTATGTGATGTTCAAATATATGTGTGGATGCAAATATTTGTTTAGAATTTTCATCAGTGTATCCTCAATTTTAAATTAATTTGATATATTAATTAACTGAAAACTTTATTTCACTTGAAATTCATCATATTACTCCATGTAAATTAACCAAACGATCATGTTTCTATAATAATAAAAAATAGAAATTTGACAAAAATTACTCCAAATGATAAAGAATTTATACCAAATTTATTAATGAATTGTCAATAAATGATCATGTATTTCTCACAAAGATATAAATTAACCAATGAATTTATTAATTATTGTCTGAAAATATTATTTTAAATGACATATTTAACCAATATTCTTCGCACAAAATATTCATGTTTTGGTAAATGTTGCTCAAAAATCTTAACTTATTCTCACAAAGATATATTACAATGATAATAAATTAGAATTCTAACTAATAAACACCTTAATTGGTTAACCAGATGATCATATTTCTATTATGACTCGAACAAAGATTTTTACTCCAAAGAATCAATGTTGTTATTAATGACCATGTATTTCTCACGAAGTTAACTATTGTAATGAACATTAGATGAATAAATTACCTATGAAAATATTTTACTAAATTACCTTTTAAATGACAAAGTTAATCAATAAATTAATCGTTCGAAATAAGAATAAAGTTACATTTCAAATATTACCCAAATATTTCTCACTAAATTACCTAAGAATATATATACATGTGCCTTAATTACCCTAGCGACCAGTACCTTTACGACAAATACCCATAGGGGGACAAAATATCTTGTCGGATAAACTCTGAGTATATAAAAGAACTTACAATCTTTATTGATTAATTTGTTGTATATATATTTGCATTGACACATCAAAATGTCAGATAATATTTATAAATTAACTAAAAAATATACAAAATAGCAATAAATGTGCATGATTACAAAGACACTAGAAATTTGTATTGAGAAATTACATATATATAGTATGATATTCATTAATCAAAGTTGAACAGGCTTGACAATTGCGAACATTCTTCTCGTGACACTTAGAACAAACAATTACATGACCACACGGTAAAAACAAAACCGAAACTTGATTTTCTTTACAAATTGAACAAGTTAAATACATTTTCTTAACATCGTTCAGTTTTTCCGTTAGTTTATTTTCAATCAAATCGACTTTCGCCATCCATTCATAAATCAATCTACTATATCCCGGTTTCAATCTTAAATACATGCAACTCCAAAAGTATTCATTCAGTGTATCGTTGTTTACCACTGTTTTTTCAAAATACATTAAATAACTAAACTTCAAAATACATTTATCATAATTAAATAAATCAATCAAATATTCAATAGAGGAATGTTTGAAAATTTTTAAAACATTTATGATTTTCTTATCAGTGTAAGCATCATGATTATTTATAAAATCTTCAACTATGTTAAAAAATTTCAATGAGCGATTATCTTCAGAATAGGATGGACTTAATTTTTCATTATTTCGAGTTCCTTGCTATAAATCACAAAAAATTGATAAAATAATAAAGTTACCAAATACATTTTGTGATTTACACAATCATATTCAACAGTTTTACTTGTAGAAATCATCAGTAATAACTAAATTACTTTTGTTTTTACATTTATCACAATAGATATAACCAATCAAATTAGAATTTTCAAAATGTAATCGATGAGTCACGTGACCTTGATGAGTCATATGACCTTGAATGAGTCATACTTTATAAAATAAGAATTTTGAAGAAAATAATCATGAAAAACAATGAAAATATTGCTTATTACAACATTCGGATACCCTATATAAAACCCATCGAAATAATAATAATAATAATAATAATAATAATAATAATAATAATAATAATAATAATAATAATAATAATAATAATAATAATAATAATACATTGAAAATAACTTTGAAAATAATATATTCATGCAAATGATGAAAATGTTGAAAATCATGAAATCGATGCAAAAATTATGAAAATAATTATGAAAATGTTCTTGCATCTAATGGCGTCAAAATATGTTTTGAAAATAAGATTTTAACATACCACAACGTAATATATTTTTGTTCTACCCCTTCATTGATTAGTCAGAATTTAATAATATGCCCTTTGAGACATGTTGTATATGAGCATTATCCATCCGGGGGCTAAATATCTTGTCGGATAAACTCTGAGTATATATAATAATAATAATAATAATAATAATAATAATAATAATAATAATAATAATAATAATACCCTTGTGAGCAGTACACTTGCAACATGTTGAGTGTGAACATTACCCATAGGGGGACAAAATATCTTGTCGGATAAACTCAGAGTATAATCACATATTAAGCATATATACCCGTGTTAAAATAAGCATGTGCAATACATGTATAATTCACACAAAAACATAGATTTTTCATAAATTTTAAAGAAATTGGATAAAATTTCATATTTTTACACACATACACACACAATAATTCTCTACCCCATAGCACACACACATACACACACAGAAAACATAGATTTTTGAAAGAAATTTACATGATTTTTATAAAATTTATTATTTGTACACAAATACACATATAATAATTCTCTAACCATAGCACACACATAGATTTTTTAAAGAAATTTACATGTATTTGATAAAAGTTTTTACACACCCATAATAATTACCCATACCACACACACACACAGAAAACATAGATTTTTAAAGAAATTTACATGATTTTTATAAAATTTATTATTTGTACACACATACACCCATAGTAATTCTCTAACCATAGCACACACAGAAAACATAGATTTTTGAAAGAAATTTACATGTATTTGATAAAAGTTTTTTACGCACACATACTCTACCCCATAACACACACATATATAGATTTTTCATAAATTTTAAAGAAATTTGATATAATTTTTACACACATATACAATAATTCTCTACCCCATAGGACAAACACACATATAGATTTTTTAAAGAAATTTACATGTATTTGATAAAATTTTTACACACACACATACTCTACCCATAACACACACACACAATAAACATAGATTTTTCATAAAATTTAACTAAATTTACATGTATTTGATAAAATTTCATATTTTTACACACACATACTATACCCGTAACACACACATAGATTTTTCATAAAATTTAACTAAATTTACATGTATTTGATAAAATTTCATATTTACGCACACACATACTATACCCGTAACACACAAACACAAAAAAACATAGATTTTTCTTAAAATTTACCTAAATTTATACATGTATTTAATAAAATTTCATATTTTACACACTCACACTCTACCAATAACACACACATACATTTTTAAAAAAAATTTACATGTATTTGATAAAATTTATTATTTTTGGCTATTGCACACACAATCACTCAGAAATATGTATACTTTCGAATAGACTTGTGTCTGTGGAAATATTTTAGGTTTTTCTCTAATACTTGCAATAATAATAATGGATTGAGTATGTGTGTAAAATTAATATCAAGGTATGACTAATAAATTTGCAATACACTTGCATAATTAACAAAGACTTTGCAATAAACGTGCATGATTAACAAAGACATGAATATAATATTAATAATAATAATAATAATAATAATAATAATAATAATAATAATAATAATAATATTAATATTAATAATAATAAAAATAATAATAATACTATTGATAATAATAAATAATATTGATAATAATAATACTAATGATAGTAATAAATAATAAATCCCATGGGCGCGTCATTGTCTTTGTTCAAAAAATAAATGAGTCATCGATGAGTACTTTTGTATTGCCGTTTGTTTGATATGTATATTACAAGGTTTGAAAAATTTAAACCTTGGATCCTTAGACTCTTTGACCTTCAAACTTGGACCATGATACTTACATCTCAAATACCTTTTGTTTGATATGTATATTATAAGGTTTTAAAACTTTTGAACCTTGGACCCTTTCGGTGGTATGACCTTTGAGGGTATGACCATCATACTCACCTTTGTATTACCTTTTATTTGACATGTATATATCTATATGTATAATTTTTAAAGGTTTTGGACCCTTTGAAGGTTTGAAGGTTCAGGACCATTCATAAACCTTTGAAAGTATGACCATGATACTTACATCTCAAATACCTTTTGTTTGATATGTATATTATAAGGTTTTAAAACTTTTGAACCTTGGACCCTTTCGGTGGTATGACCTTTGAGGGTATGACCATCATACTCACCTTTGTATTACCTTTTATTTGACATGTATATATCTATATGTATAATTTTTAAAGGTTTTGGACCCTTTGAAGGTTTGAAGGTTCAGGACCATTCATAAACCTTTGAAAGTATGACCATGATACTTACATCTCAAATACCTTTTGTTTGATATGTATATTATAAGGTTTTAAAATTTTTGAACCTTGGACCCTTCGACCCTTGGACCTTTGAACTCACCATCAAAAGTCCTTTTGAATGATATATATATATATATATATATATATATATATATATATATATATATATATATATATATATATATATATATATTATATGATTTGAAAAATATTTAATTTTGGACACCCTTTGAAGTTATTGACCCACCATATACCTTCGAGGGTATAGCCATTAGATAGACCTCTCAAATACCTTTCGACTGATATATATATTATAAAGTTTGAAAAAATTCGAAGGTTTTTGACCCTTTGAAGGTTATTGACCAACCATACACCTTCGAGGGTATGACCATCATACTTACCTCTCAAATACCTTTCGACTGATATATATATATTATAAAGTTTGAAAAAATTCGAAGGTTTTTAACCCTTTAAAGGTTATTGACCAACCATACACCTTCGAGGATATGACCATCATACTTACCTCTCAAATACCTTTCGACTGATATATATATTATAAAGTTTGAAAAAATTCGAAGGTTTTTAACCCTTTAAAGGTTATTGACCAACCATACACCTTCGAGGATATGACCATTAGATAGACCTCTCAAATACCTTTCGACTGATATATATATATTATAAAGTTTGAAAAAATTCGTAGGTTTTTTACCCTTTGAAGATCGAGGACCCACCATTCACCTTCGAGGGTTTGACCATCATATTTACCTCTCAAATACCTTTCGAATGATACCCTTGTGTGAAGGTTTGGCCTTATTTGACCTTTGGAAATTTAAATATGACCTTGACCTTAAAACACGACACTGACCTCGATGAGTCTTTGTCTATATGTCTTTGTTTAAATGTATTTATTTAAATATTTGTTTACATGTCATTGTTTAAATATTTGATTAAATGTCTTTGTTTAAATATTTGTTTAAATGTATTTATTTAAATATTTGTTTACATGTCATTGTTTAAATATTTGATTAAATGTCTTTGTTTAAATATTTGTTTAAATGTATTTATTTAAATATTTGTTTAAATGTATTTATTTAAATTTTTGTTTAAATGTATTTATTTAAAAATTTGTTTAAATGTATTTATTTAAATTTTTGTTTAAATGTATTTATTTAAATATTTGTTTTAATGTCTTTGTTTAAATATTAAATATGTCTTTGTTTAAAAAAATGATGAGTCATATGTACTTTAACAATGAGTCAGTTGGCTTTGTTTCAAAAATTATGAGTCATATGACCTTGTTACTAAAAATAGAATGACCTTGACCTAGTTACTAAAAATAGAATGACCTTGGTGAGTCATCGATGACGTCATGTGACCTTGTTACTAAAAATAGGACGACCTTGATGAGTCATCGATGACGTCACGTGACATTGTTACTAAAAATAGAATGACCTTGACCTAGTTACCACGGTTGCTATGGATGAGTCATCGGTGAGTCATATGTCTTTGTTTTGCGCTGAGTCATCGGGGGGGGGGGGGGGTAGTGCAAAAAAATGACAAAAAAAGATGAGTCATGGAGCACACTTCTCTCTACTAACATAA
>CAUHTR010008185.1:51354-62897 GCA_959609185.1 Schmidtea polychroa | reverse complement strand
NCAAAAAACACAAAAACATATAAAACATACGAAAAAAAAGGTTATTGAATGTAATTTTTTTTACGTTACTTTTTATTGATTCATGTTAACCTCCGGTTTTAAAGGGGGAAGTTATGTAATGTACAGTTATTTTTGTTAATATTTTAGTATTCACAATTAGGAATTGTGTATACTAAGATATAAAATACAACCATCTGGGAAATCCAGATTTTTAATAAAAAACTATATAGCGATAATTTACTATAGTAAATTATCGCTATAGTAAATTACAAAATTAAAAAATTAAAAAAAAATCAATGTCGAATAGAATATGGAAACGATAATTTGTATTTGTTTTGGGAACTGAAAATTCATTTCTTTACCAAAGACTTTTAAGTAGAGTTTATTGTACAGAAAAATCAAAGAAAACATTTGGAAGTATAATTCTCAAATATCCAAGACAGATACAAGGTTTTAATTTTTTTGTTGTAATAAATTTTTAAAGTTGTAACGTTTATTATTGTTTTACATTATATCTATAACTTTATATTGTTTGTAAATTTTATATATTGAACATAACACGCACCCCGATTGTCCCGCTACAAGTTTTAACGGTGACTCTTTCGGGTTCTTCAAATTCTCCTCCAGAATAACATAAGTTAACAATAATTAACAATAATAACAACTATAATAACAACTATAACCTCCATCACACCAACCAAAATTTTATCATCAGAGATATCCATAAGGGAATCGTATATATTTCCCAATTCGTAATGCAATGGCTTCAAAGCACCAATTCAACTTTCCCATCTTGTATTACTTAGTGGTTTAACAGTCAACGTCTTAACGTACCGCACCAAAAAGTCCCATCTACGTGTTGAACCCGAAAAAAAGTATATATTCCTTGTACTATATCAAAAATTTCTACAACTTCTACAAAACACTTTGCAGCGTCATTAACAACCAAATTTAATGAATGTGAATTGGCTTTTTCTCGAGTTTTTTGAAATAATTTCTTGCCATTTTCTATGTGAATGTCATCGGTGGGCCCGTCATCGTGGAAGATTTCGTTGATTAAAGATGTGATTGGTCCAAATAGCATCTGGGCTCTACTTGGTTTTGAAAAAAATTGCATTTTTAAAATTTAAGTTGTAGTTTTATGGCTGTGTAATAATTGTAGTGTTTTCGTAAGATGAATACTGCGTGTTTGTGTATCTTTTGACGCAATAATTATGACGTACATATATAATGATGTGATCATTACCTTTTAAAACTTGGTCAATGTGGTGTTGAAATGTTTGTGTCGCATTGCGAAATCCAAAGGGGATTTCTAGATATTCAAATAAACCAAATGGTGTTGTGACTGCGATTTTCCCATTAAATAACTAGCAACGGAACTTTGATGATACGATTTTTTTAAATCAACTATTGAAAATATTATACATCCAGCAAATCTTTGGAGAATATCTGAAATGAGTTTTATTAGACAAGAATATTATATAATTATGTAAAATATAAAACTAGGTAATAATAATTTTTTTAATACAACTGTTAAGTATTATAATTTTTATGTGTTATAGTTGTCGCTAAAGAGAAATTTGTTGGACCCAGCAGAGTCACCTTTAAAATATGTATTGGGACTACTGTGGTGCGCGTGAGTTTACTTTTCAATTATAATTAACACTTCAATTATATTATGTAATTGTAACTAAATAAATGTATACAACTTTTATTAAATAAAAAAACAATAAAGAAATAATCTATCTTCATCCAGCTTGGGGTATAATGATTTTTAAACTTTTCCGGGAATATAATTGTAATAGGAATTTAATTTTTATGTATATAATTTCCAAGGATATACCGGAGTTTACCGAAAAATGAGGTTTTTAAGAAAAAATTAAAAATCCGAAAGTAAGAACGGTTTTATTTTCGGAGAATTAGATTAAATAATAAAAATTAAAAAAAATGATTTAAAATTTATTCATTAGAACTGCTTGATAAATCACAAATTTCTTTCGAATCTTCACTTAAAATCAATTCTTCATTAGTTAACAAAATAGTTTTAAGTTTTTGAATATATTTTTCAATCTCAATTGCTTTATTCTGCTCAAAAACACCAGATAAGCTAAAACTTCTTATAATTGATCGCATCAATTGATCAAGAAACAATACCTTCGATATCCTTTATTGATAAAGCTTTTAGTCCCATTAAGCATCCATTGATCCCATTCTCTCCTTAATGATGCTTTAAAAATACTATTAATAAAAACATCCAATGGTTGGAGATAATGAGTAAAACGAGCTGGTATTAAAGCAACATCAACTTTTCTCTTGATAGTAAATTTAACACAGCTTCGTTTTTATGGCTGACAAATTCATCCATTATTAAAAGCTGATTTGAACTGGAATTGAATGGACCAGATGTGTCAAATCATACATTGATCCAAGTCTTCATTATCTCTGAATTCATGCTTCCTTTATTTGATGGTAAGACAAATAAATTATTTAGAATACGAGCTTTGTGTATTTTCTTTAATCACTTTAAAATTACCATTCTTTTAACCATTTTACCTCCTTTGGAAATGCAAAGCACAACAGTCAATCTTATTTTGAAATTTTGGCAAATATGTGATTATTATATATCTTTCTTACGAATGGCAGCTCTATTTGTAATCACGGCTTTGTATCCAGCAGATTGTTTAGCAACGACGTTCCGAGATCCACAGGCTCTACAATTGAGAAACAATAGACGAGTTTCATTTTCTAACTCAGTGTTACTCGACTTGCAGGCATGACACAATACATAGGCATTGCAATAATTTCTTATCAGACTTTCCATCTGTGTAGTTTGAAAGCGACCTCTTATAATCAATTGATTATTTTGATCTAAACTGCTTGTTGATCCGACTTCATTTTCTAAATATTGTTTCACATCTGACATAGCACGATTAAGACATTTGCAAACCATGCCGAAATTTGTGAAACAAGTTTTTTTAGTTCCCAGTTTTGCTAATGAAGGAGGAACGACTTTCAATTTTTCTTTATTTGCTCCCATTAACTGAGGATTTATTTGATATAGTTTGTTGTACATTTTCCCAAGGATTTGTTCATAATTATAATCGTCGTTTTCACAGGGATCAAGATTTGATTCCTGAATTTCCAACACATCTTCTAGTTTGAATTGATCTCTACGTTTTTTCCTTTTCCCTTCAAATGACAATTGATGAGGAAATGAATCATCGAAATCATTATAAAGAATTTCTGTTTTTTCTTGAAAATAAATTTTGGTTTTCTTTTTCTTTAGAATTTTAGAAAAATTAATATCAGACATTTGATGAATATGATGAAACTACTCGAATACATTTAAACAAATTAAAATGTTAATAGTTTCCGTAAAATAACATTTTCTGTGTATTTCCGTATATATTTTGAATTCAAATAATTGAAAAATATTATTTAACACATTTACCTATATATAAAATTGTCAGTCTCTATAAAATGTTTCAAAATTTAAGATAGGATATTTAAGTCCTACTAATGTTGGGTCTGTAGTTTAAATTATTATATAATTCATTATTGATCTGACTCCGAAGCCTGCTTTTATTATTAACATTAACGAGCTCTAGACAATATAAATTTTATTGATTAACACAATATAATTACCAATTTACAGCGACACTCAAAATTTTCTGTTACAATGACAAAATTGAGTGCTTATTACTACCCTTTGGGAGGAATAGCACGTTTCAATACAACTTGGAACTCACAACCACTTGACTACTGTTTCGGGTTTCAATAATCGGTAGATTTTATCTAGTTGCTTTCTTGGCTTTGACTCAAATATATTCTAACTTTAACTTCTTAACTTCTTTTCTCTTGTAACTCTTGTAATTTTGTAATTCATGTTAAGTTTCGCATAATTTCCAATTTCTTAAAATTAAATTCTCTATTTATTGAGGTTATGACGTAATCATAATTTTGAAATTTTATCATAACGTATTGTTGCTAGAAATCTGTTTATAATTATCATTTCTTTTAAAATATATATAAAGCCAGCATGTTTTAATTAAAATAAATTCATGATAACATATTAATTAAGACTAATAATAATGATAAATTTCTATCAGATATAAAAGTTATATACTTATAATTTTTTATATTTTTATGGTTCATTGTGTTTTTATTTGGGGAACGTGAAAAGTTTTCAAATTTTCTATCAGTGTGTTAAATATCTATATAACATATGTATTCAAATTTCTGTTTGTCACAGCAAATATAAAATTATTATTATCCATTGTTAGGGATATTTAAATAATTAATTTATAAATAAAATATATATTGCATTATAAGTATCAAATACTATTATATAGTAAAAGTATAATAAATATAAATGCTGGCACGCATAATTAGCATTATTATTAAATTAATTAATTCGCCATTTAAATCGGGTGTTTTAATAATACCAGATTTAGGCAATAATTTGTATTTTAAATACATCCATTATTAAATAAAATTTCTTTTCGTTTTATGAACTTAAACATAAAATAATAAATCTTTTATTGAAAAATAATAAATATATTATTATTATTTACCTTTGTTCGAATCATGTTTCATTTTGATATTTAAATATTCTATAAATTGATAATCTGTAAAGTTAAATAAATTTGATGCACTTATAAATTTTAAACCTTATTAATTTCTAGAACTATTTCATTATTAAATTCGAATGACATGCTAATTTAGAATTCTAAAACTTAAATTTAGCAATAATAAAACTTACAATTTTGAATTTTACAGCTTATATAAATATTATTTTAAAAATATAATTTTAAAACTTTGTAATTATAGTTTAATTAGGATTTAGATTTTAATTTATTTAAAAAAATTAAGTTAAGATTTTTAATTGTAATAAGTAAAGTTTTTATAATTTTACTTGAAAATTAAAATTTTAATTGAGAATATTGCTTTAACAAAACTTTATTTTAAAAATTTATAATTTGGAGTTATATATTCTTGGTTTGATGTTCATAAAACAATCACAGATTGTGTTCTTCTAAAAACGCAATTCGTAATATTAGAGGGTCAAAATGTTAAAGTAAGCACAGGGGTTAATTATCCGCACTATCTGCATTTGTTTTGCATATATAAGTCATATGTATCTGTCGTAATTTCTATAAATACTTAATAAATATGATAATATAGTAAATGAATCAAGAAAATATTATCACCAATTTGCTCAATGACACAGAGATTCAATCCAATCCAATTCATTCATGGATTTTAAATCAAAATTTACAATTGCAATTAACAATTAAACCGGATAACAATTAAATTCGAAACTTAACTTCTATATTTTGAATATTTATTTACACTATATGTGACACAATAATAATAATAATAATAATAATAATAATAATAATAATAATTGCTATGATATGTTCTCAGATGTTACAAGTTTTTTATCTATATATGTAATTGTTTAGGTGTGTGATAGACAATTTTGTAGAACCCGATAGAGTCACCAATAAAAAGTGTCGGGACAATCGGAGTGCCTGTATGTCGGGTATTTATATACAATTTATGATAATATAAATAAATGTTAACTTTTTGGGAAAAAATATATAAATAACACAACTTAATTTAACTGACTGAACCTTTATTAAAACCAAAAATAAAGACCTTGTTTTGCCAAGGACTCAGTTCAATGAAAGTTCGAATAGAATAGTCCGCAGATCAGAAGAATTTAATATTTAATATTTTTACTCTTTTCTTCTAATTGATACTCGGCTATTTGATGATAAATTGCTCACAATAGGAATATAAAATAGTCTTTATTTTCTTTCGAAGTTTTAAATGGTTTTTCTTTTCTTATTGATACTTGGGTATTTGATGATAAATTACTCATAATAGAATTTGCTTTCTACTACTTTCTGTTTTGAATATTTTATCGATTTCTTTTCAATTTTTATTTTGTAATTCCATATAGTAATTTATTACTATAGAGAATTACTATATAGATTCTTTTTGTTGGGTTGCAGGGGGCATTACTCAAATAAAGATAAATAGTACAGTTTGTAATTACATTCAAAAAATTATATACAAAAAATTAACGTTATATTACAACAATAATAATAATAATAATAATAATAATAATAATAATAACAATATAATATTTTAAACAATTAAATGATAATTTAAGCCTTTTGCTGCGAATAATATATTTAATACAAATGAAAAAATGTATAAGTTTAAAAAAGTCATTGTCAATTTCTTGGAATTTAGTTTCTTCTATTTTATTTCCTTTTTCTTACTACTTATCATTGGTTAAAAATAATAATAAACTCTTTTCTGAAGAATTTTTAAAATTTTTATTAACACTAGAAGCACGGAAATTACAATGTACCTATAACTACGGATGTGTCAGTTTTGGCAAAATTGTTTTTTACTAGATATGGCTGCGTTTAAAAGTATGTGTGTTTTGGTCAAAGGTCATGTTAATTAAAATTTTTAACTGAAGAACAGAGAGAGTTTTCATCCCTTGTAGCCTTATGTTACAAAAGAAAACAATAATATATTGAAGGTATAGACAATACCCAATATTACAAAACAAGAAATAGTTGCGTGTGGGACGATGAACACGAATCACATATAGTGTAAACATACTCTTGTCCATTATTATGGTTTCCACAAACACTCTTATTACACTTCATACATAGCATAAGAGACAAATTAGGACATTGTGAAACGAAACAATGACATCGTTTTCGTACATTGGGAACAATAATATGGGTGTACAGTTGTAAAGAAGTTTGTGAGCATAGATGTTTTACAAGCGACTTTTGAAAATCACACATGGAATTCACCGATTTATAAATGATCCAAGAATTGAGCAAACATATATCTAGCACATTATAAAATATTCACAGAGGCCATCTTCGATTTTAACATCTCGTGGAATATTGGCGCATCATTTGGTCAACACAATCCACTCCACATTTTGTGGTTTTATAGAAATTAATAATGTTGGATGTTGCTTGGGTCATCTATTGGCACTGTCTCATGCACAAAACTGAGGAACAACACCACTTTATTTTTTTTGAATTTATAGACTGTAAGAATAGTTTTATTTTCAGAAATGAAGAAGCTGGAATCAAATAACTCTACCCTTCATGAGATACTCCACTTCGTGCAACTCACGCCGATTATTACGAATCATTCCGATCCTATTCACACCTTTACATCTTCGACCAAATTCAGTGATGTAAAATAATTGTCACAAGTGACGTTGTGACCATTTCGTTCATATCCTTGTAATATAGTGTGGATAATGTATGGAGGCAACGCTTGGTTGGCTGGTCTGCTATGATTTTTGCCTAAATACGGAAATCCGCCTACAAACTTCGTCTGGAGATCAACTAAAAAAAGAATTTGATGCCAAACTTGTCGGGTCCTGAAACAATGTACTGAATAAATGGACACCGACATTTAAATGGATAAAGCTACTCATCAATGGTGAAATTTTCCTTTTAAAAAAGAAGCTTTCTTGCAGTTTTCAATAAATGGACACCATATTGAAGACGCTAAGTCAAATCGATCTTCTTGTAATCGGCTAGTTCTCTCTGATTTCATATCTAATCGTAAAAATTTCATGATAGCTGTAAACCTATTTCTAGCCATAGAATCACGAAAAATGGACGCACCCCATTCTTTAGACCATAATTCGGCAAGAGATATATGCTTAGCGAGCACCTCTTTTGCATAGCAAAAACCTATGAAAGTCTTCATTTCAAGCAAAGGAACGAACCAGTCATTTTCACCTTGGTGACAAGCTTCTGCTTCTGTATACTTTTGAATGTGGAAAAGCATTGGCTCGTCAAAAACAACTTGAATGAGCTATATTGTGAATCATCCACTTGGGATAGCAGTAAGAAGTTTGTTGATATTCTCGGTATTCATTTCCTTTATTAACAAGTTGCTTTCTCTTAATTTCTTTTCTAAATATTTAATAGAATCTTTTGGTTCGATAGATGTGTATAGTGATATGACATCAAGACTGAATGGATATTTGAATTCTTTACGAGTAGTTCTGGTTTTATTTAATCTTGCCATGAGGTAGTCGCTGCTCTGAAGATGGTGTGGTATCGTGTCCAATAATGGTTTTAAAATCTTTGCAAGGAGCTAACTTGTTTTAGTTGTTGGTCCATTTGCGCTTGATAAAATAGGTCTAATTTTGTTAGAAGGACTGCCTTTATGAGTTTTTATTAGTTGGTAGAAGTTGGGAAGAATTTTTTGTAACGAAGCTTTTGGTTTATTTATTATTGGGGCCCATTTCCAAAGCAATGGCTTTCCATACTTTGTTGATCTTCATTTCGATGGTGTTGGGTGACATGCTGCTAACTTTCTTGTATCATCACTTTATAATAATAATAATAATAATAATAATAATAATAATAATAATAATAATAATAATAATAATAATAATAATAATAATAATAATAATAATAATAATAATAATAATAATAATAATAATAATAATAATAAAATTCCATATAAATTCTCAAATGCAGTCAAATTGATCAAGTCGCAAGCTTCATTGCTCAAATAATAAAAGAAGATGTTGCAGTAAATAAAATGTTGGGGAATCTAAGAATCTATGAAAATATATTCATCAACAATCGAAATTCCAGTTTTCATGATACATTTGAAGAAATTGAATATAAAGATTGGGAAACCTGGTTTGTAAATATTTCAATATAGGGATATAGAATGGATGAGAAAGATGTCATATCAACAATTTAGAGAGTAGATACTATCTACTAGATAGCACTCGAATTTCTCTGGGATTTTAATAAATGTTTAGTTTTTAATATATCTTTTAATATGATTTTTCAATAGCAGAATTGGTTTTCTTAAGTATAATTTGTATTTTTAAAATTTTGGTTCCTGAATTTCCAACACATCTTCTAGTTTGAATTGATCTCTACGTTTTTTTCTTTTCCCTTCAAATGACAATTGATGAGGAAATGAATCGTCGAAATCATTATAAAGAATTTCTGTCTTTTCTTGAAAAGAAATTTTGGTTTTCTTTTTCTTTAGAATTTTAGAAAAATTAATATCAGACATTTGATGAATATGATGAAACTACTCGAATACATTTAAACAAATTAAAATGTCAATGTTTCCGTAAAATAACATTTTCTGTGTATTTCCGTAGATATTTTGAATTCAACATATATTTTTATAAATTGGTTTATATTTGTCTATCATACACAAATATTATCTTAATTACGATTTATCACAATATATTATATATAATAGAAAATTGAAAATTCTTCATCGACATCCTCGCCACTTAAAGAATAAAATCAAATAAACATTCAACAAGTTCTGGCGAATAAAAGATTTATTAAAATTATATAATCTGAAAATATATGCGAAATTTGTATCATAAATAAAAAGGACCGCCCTCGGCTCTGGCCATACACTGTGGCAATTATGCGTTGAAGATCAAAGGAATCGCTGAAACTTGTCACGTTTTCAGGAGTCCTTTTACTGATATGTAAAAGAATATGCGACTGAGCAATTACTGGGATTGATTTTGTGAGATTTCTGGTAATTCTGTGATTCTCTTTAAAATAGTTGTCGTTGGTTTTGGCACATATAATAGATTTTTTTATATTTTTATATTTTTTATATTTCATTATCATTTAGAACCTAAATTTTTGCATTTCTCAGCAAATCAAGGATAATATCAATAATAATCTCGCTCAATTGATCTGGCTACGATATCGAAGAAATGAGACATCTGGGTAAGCAGCTTTTGTTTTGTTTAACCCAATAACGCTCAAAGGAAAACTACACTTAAAAATTACTTTTAATCGTTATTTGTCATGACATATTGGGTACATTAGAACATTTATATAAAAAAAATATGGAGAAAACTAGAGAAAACTACTAGTGCCATCTATTATTGAAATAGGTCACTACTTCCAGGATAATCATTATTCTAAAAACATGAACTCACGCCTTTAACAAGTGTACCCATGTGAACAAAGTGACAGTTAATGGGTTAAATTGAATTTTATTAATTATATATTTATAATCTTTTCAAGTCAGTAATTGTGACGATATGAATTATATATTGCATATTTATTCTCATTGATTACAATTCTTATCGAAATAATATTTATCTGAATATGATTACAAATTATATGACAATAACAATGATAATAATAATAAATATTTTCACTGATTTTTCCCTATCGTAATGAACTTTTCCGTGAGAATTCCTGAGTATTTCATTCTTCATTATTTCCTACAATAAGAATTTTCTTCAAAGTTTTTGTTTTTATCTGAGAGAACTTCATTGATTAAAAGTTTCCAATCTAAATAAATATCTAAGTAAATATTTTTTCCTAAATTTAAAATTGATTTAAAAGTGTCATCAGAGATGGTGATTTAGTATGTTAGTAAAAATTCAGTGAATTAAATTACACTTTACCACCTATAAACGCGGAAGAAAGGTTTCTGAAAAAATCCGCCTAAATCGAGTTTTAAATTTTACCATGTAAAACCGCGTAAATTGAAAACAACCTTTAAATGCTCACTATTCAACGTATAATTTTTTTGTATTTAAAAAAAAACAAAACAATAATGCATAAAGTACATTAACAAACATAAATATAAATTTTTTTTACATATTTCTAATAACAGTTAATAAAACACATTCACTGTCATCAGAAACTATTAATACTATTAATTAATTTTTTTGTTGGTGCGATGTCATTTTCGTTATTAGATGGAACTTCATGCGGTTCTGATTCACTGGCTGATATATTTGAAACAATTTCAGACCGTTTAGACTTGATAATGAACGCCTTTGTTTAAATCTTTCAAACCAGCCATGGTTTGCTAAAAATGACATATTTGTTTCAGTTTGACTCTTATTTTTTTCATAAATTTTGAAAGCTTTATTTGTAATTACATTGGTATCAATGGGAATTCGGTTTTGTGTTTGGTCTTCTAACCATATAATTAATGCCTTCTCAATTTTTTCGATTGCAGCATTTCTTACGTATGAGGTTACACTCGTGGTCACGCAAGAACCAGTTACCACACTTTTTCTGATAGTCTTCAATTTTTTTATTGTTATTGTAGACTCATTCAGTTATAACATTGAGCAATATTTGCTGCTTTTTCTCCATTACGTAAACGATCTAAAATTTTAATTTTTGTTTCTAACGAAATATCTTTTCATTTCAGTTGGTTTTTCTTTACTTTTTTTGGCATGGTAAGATAAAACTGCTAAAAGTTTAATTAAACTGCAAAACCATTAAACAATTAAACAAAACCAGTAAATACGAAATTTAAGAAAAATAATCCAAATTTACACATACTTTTTATTTCTTATAAAATTACAACACCAAATGACATAAACAGATTATTTTTATTGTATAGATAAAGTGAGGAATACCAATTTTAGCAAATGGTACCAACCAAAAAATAAATGGGAATAATTACTGTCAAAATATGTACACACCCAAAGCGTTCACTTTTCGCGG
>CAUHTR010008185.1:0-51254 GCA_959609185.1 Schmidtea polychroa | reverse complement strand
GTTCACTTTTCGCGGTTTTTTTAAAATTTTAAATTTCAAAACCATGTAAAAGCGAAATCGCGTTAAAAAAGTACCTTGTAGATCAGGGGATAAGTGTAATTTTAAATTTTATGATTTTATTGAAATAATTAATGATAGATTAAATAATAAATTTTAATTTTTAAGTAAATTAGAGATTCTTAAGCTAATTTTATAAATTTTAATATTTATTATTTAATGATTATCTTTATTGATTCTATGAACAAAAATTTAGCGGTTTTATAGTAATTCTAGGATAAATTTTAATTTTTAATTGAAATTAATTGATCATACTTTTATAAATTAAAATTTATCTTTTGAGTGGAATATTAATGAGTGTAACTATGGTAATTTATGTGTTAGTAATAGTTTTTAAAATTCTGATTGACATGTTGATTTTCCTCAAAGCATCAAGTCAAATTAATCAAATTTGTAATTTTTCGTATATATTGTGTTAATGGGGACTATGTTTTTTACGAGTGTGTGTATCTGTGACCTACTTATTTTATATTTTGTGCCAGCAGGAACATGTTTTAAAGTAGACTCGATCCACTTAAAATTTGATTAATTTGACTTGCAACACATAAAAATCTATGAAAAACATAATAATTCCGTAACATACATAAAAATCTAGTTGGCTTGCTTAAAAAATATTATGCAAAAATTTTTTAGCTTAATATTTTTTTTCCTCATCAGGCGGGTTGTCAGCTGGGACCAATCCATCTACTAAAAATTCTCTAATATAAAGATATATATAAATAAAAAATTGCAATTTCTGGTCGAAAAATAGTTGTGTGGAAATGAAAATATTTGAAATTAAAAACCATTAAACAAAGGATTAATCCTTACGAAATCCTTCATTTAAACTGTGCAATCATTCAATTTCAAAAGTTTTGAGAATGGAAAATTTAATATTTTAGTTTATGAGCTTATTTTTTATAAGTGTCTAAAATTAAGAAAATATTTACTTAAAATATCCTTGAATTCGCAAAAATAATTCTTACTCGGAATGATTCCTAGAAGAAAACCTTAAAGATTTCATCAAAAATTCAAAAATATTGCATTTTATGTAAATTGAAAAATTGCTTTCCGCTCATCATTTATTATTAGATTACATAATATAAATACAAATATCACATAAATCTATTTTCGCATATATTTTAAAATCTAAATTCTAAATAAAAATAAGATTTTTCACAAGTATTTTAAAAGTTTTAAATTTTGTTTTTTTCTATTATTTTCGATTTTTATTGACTTTATATAATATTCACAATTATGTAATCACTGTTTATTGTATAAATACATATTTCATCAAGACGCTTGATTGCCTGAAAGTGAAAAGTGCCAAATATTATATAAAGTCACTTTGAAAAAGGCAGTGCCGAATATTCGTGAGTATCAACAAACATCGATATATTACTGATTTATAGTCTTCAAGCTCTCTTTTTAATAAATTCAATGGAAAAAATAATCAGTAGTGAAATTGGAAAGAAAAGTTCTTATAATTGTAAAAAATATATTTATAAATTGAAAATTGAAAATTCCATTTAAATTAATTTATCAAGAAAATTTATCAAAATTTCAAAAGCCAATTTTTCAAAATGTCAATTCATATTTTAAAAATTAATTTAAAAAATATATGTTTTCCATTTTTATTGGATTTTTTAATAAATTTCTAACAGAACCAATTTTAATATTGGAGCTCTAGTAGAGGAAAGTTTTTGGCCAAGGCAGTAAAATCATTTTTCTTCTGTGAAAAGTTAGAAAAATTCTACCTTGAAAAACAATTTATTATTTTAACTACATTTGTTTAAATTTATATTAAATTAATAAAATAACCTAATAAATTGTTTAAATTTACGAATTTTTATAAGCAATATTCTCCAATAAGATATACTGTGAGTTATATTTAATTAATAAAAATTAATAAAATTAATTTTCTAGGAAATGAGAGGCCGAAACAATGAACAATACAACAATTATAATACAAATTTTAACAGCTATTTAAGTCCTATGCCAATACATATATATCCACAACCATTACATTTGATACAACTGAATGTTGTGAGTATACAAATCATTTTTGATAATTAACTAATAGAATTAATAAATTTAATTTTAATAATGGTTTTTATAGGCAATAAGAGGCCGAAACACTCAACAGTACAACAATTATAATATCAATATAAGAGGCAATCCGTCATCTCTTACATTTCCACAAGCATCACATTTGATAAGGCCGGATGATGAAGGTAAGTACCATTTTTCGCAACATTTATGTTACATTTATCAATACGAAGGCCGAAACACTCAACAGTACAACAATTATAATAGCAATATAAGAGGCAATCCGTCATCTCTTACATTTCCACAAGCATCACATTTGATAAGGCCGGATGATGAAGGTAAGTACCATTTTTCGCAACATTTATGTTACATTTATCAATACGAAGGCCGAAACACTCAACAGTACAACAATTATAATAGCAATATAAGAGGCAATCCGTCATCTCTTACATTTCCACAAGCATCACATTTGATAAGGCCGGATGATGAAGGTAAGTACCATTTTTTGCAACATTTATGTTACATTTATCAATACGAACAACAGATTATCTTTCTCATATATACACTGAAATCGAGGATTCTCATACAGATACCCTGTACGGAGAGGATGAAAGGATTGAGAGATCATTACTAAACGAACAATATTTGAACCAAAGGTTACCGATCCAGTTAAGATCTAGAGTAAATATATCGGTAAATAATTATGTTAATCCCAACATTCTAAATCTAGTTGCTATCGGACAATTTACAAAACCCCACTGGCAATACTCGTATTCGACATGTTGGTTGTGATTTTTTGAACTTGAGAAACCAGTATTTAAACATTGCTAACACGACATCAATTCCAAGCTGTCCCAGAGTCAGGGATGGTTATTTTGGGAATTCTTCAACTCAATTTCAAAGTAATTTTGATAATTAATTTTCTCATTACGTACTAAAATAGGAACTAGACCCGACATTCTGAGCCACTCAAACTTCACAACAAGCGTAATTTCAATTTCTAATGTTATCTAGTTTGTACAAATCATTCCAGAACCGACAATCATTCCGTAACCGACAATCACCTGAATTACAACCATTCCAGGACCGACAGTCACCTGAATTACAACCATTCCAGGACCGACCGTCACCTGAATTACAATCATTCCAGAATCGACAATCATTCCATAACCGACAATCATTCAATAACCGACAATCATTCAATAACCGACAATCATTCCATAACCGACAATCACCTCAATTACAATCATTCAACAGAAGGCAACCGGTAAGACTATTTTTCAATTAATATTCATAAAATGCTTTATAATATGTCTCTGTGATTTTGAAATAAAGTCACTAAAAATATAATAAAATAATTTATAAAACCATTTGAAACCTAAATTACAACTTTTTTTCTTATAAATCTTCATTTAATTTTCGATTATAGATCTAATAATTTATCCGTTCGATAATCAATTTGTGGTATATAATGAGCACAATATACCTAGAATTAATCCATATTTATTGACCATTTTATTTAGTCATTTCAATTTATATATAACATTTAAAATTTAACAAAAAATATCACACAAAATTACATTTAATAGTTTTGCAACGTTTTTTTAATTGTGTGGTGAAAAAATTAATATCTCTGTTCAAGTTAGAATCCTATAATAAATGTGTTATCCAGAGTAACAAGATTTATTTACAAATAAGTGTATGCGTTATCTATATCATAAAATTTAATTATTTATTTAATACTTGTACTTTTAAGGTCTCAACTTTTGAATAATATATTTAATTTCTATTTCATTTTGTTTACTAATATCGAAAAACAGAAAGCAATGGTAGTTATAATTCTATGAGAGCACTGTTATAGTATCGTTTGTGATGAGTTAAATTTGTCATTTTTTTCCGACAATGGATGATTATTAGTAACTTTCTATTTGATACGTGAGGTACATTTGTAATTTTGTAAAAGTATCCAGTGGTGAAGTAGAAAATACAAGGTAATTGAAATTGGGGGTTTGCAAAGTTATGATTTTAGGGGTACAGATAGATGATTGTTGTTGAAGGAATCGTAAAAGACTTACTGGAAATAAAATTTTTTATCAACTTTCAGAAAATCAAATTCTTTTTCCACTTTTCTCATCTTTTTTTTAATATGTTAAGATATTTTCCATAAATCCTTCTTATGATTTATAAAATTTTACCTTGTTTCAGGTCATTAACAATCGAGCGTCAGACACTAATGTTACCTTAAGTTCCTCGAATCCAGTTACAGAAGAAACAACTGAAATCCGTGAAAATGCAAATCAAG
This sequence comes from Schmidtea polychroa, assembly GCA_959609185.1. NCBI lineage: Eukaryota > Metazoa > Platyhelminthes > Tricladida > Dugesiidae > Schmidtea > Schmidtea polychroa. The sequence continues at coordinate 46,867 of CAUHTR010008185.1, read as the reverse complement.
AAAATCACGATGTAAAATATGATTTATTTGTATTTAATCATCGTCAATTTAGGGAATAAATGTATGCACAGTCTGTCTCGACAGAAAAATAAATACCGCTTTGAACTGTGGCCATACATTATGTGACAATTGCGCCATGAGGATACAAGCCTGTCACATTTGCAGGAAACGTATCCAAAAGAAAATTAGGATTTATTTGTAAATAAATTTATTCTTTTCCACTTATTATATTTCTCATGATTTTCATATTAGTTTTTGTAAGACTGGATCAAAACAATATATAAGTTACAAGATATTTTGTCACAGCCTAGTGCGTATTTCTTGTTAGATAATATAAATAAAAATAAAAAGGTCATAAAATGATAGGGCTTTATCTTTATTCATTTCTTAAATCCTAAAGCTTTTTTATTTAGATGTTTGATATTTTCAATAATCACATAATTTTCACGGTTTTGAAAATCATATTTTGTAACTATAAAATTAATGCTTTAAAATAACAGTCAGAAATTGTAAATAACATTTAAAAAAATGCTTGGAACAAAAAAAATGCAATACAAAATAATTAATTTCATTTATGACCAAATCGAAGTTAAATTGATGATCACAGGTCCCTAAATAAAACCTTTCCATACATTTGGAATGTTCTTGAACTATTAGCAATTCAAAAATAAATTTGCCATTATTTTAAGTAGTATTAGTACTGATGATTTAGAAGATAAAATTTTATGCTCATGATATGATGAGTGAGAATGATAGAGATAATGACATAAGCCTCTGATTATTAAATAATCAAGTATTTTGATTCTTAACTTATTTTGCAAATAAGCTCGATTTTATTATTAAAACTTTTTAAATAATGGTTCTAGTAATATTTCCAAGTTTTTGCATTTATAATTGTAAAAAATATTTTGATGGTTGAGGTATTGTGAAATTGAATGATGATATTGCTCAAAATATTATATATATACAGTAAACCCTCCAACTGCGCGGTTTTTCATTGCGCGGCCAAACCTTTAATACCAAAATTTCGATCTGCGCGCTAAAAATTTCGTAGCTGCGCGGTTTTTTTTTGTTTTTGTCTATTTTAACAAGAAAAATCATGTTAATTTAATTTTTTATGGTGAATCCCGTAAAACTACGAATACATATGGTAGTGAAAATAGTGATTCATCGTATTTATAAAGAAAAACAAAAAGCTGGTAAGCAATCAGTGTTAACAAGCTTTTTTCAAAAAATTATACAATCACAGCCAATAGAATCAAGCTCATCAGCATGTAACAGTGATTAATATAACGTTACTTATGTTAATTTTTATTTATGTTTAGTCGTTGAATTGAGACTGTTTTTTAGTTCTTGTATTGTTTTTTATAATTTTTATTTATGTTAAATTTTTATTAATTTTTATAATAGTAATATTAATTATGTAAAAGCAATGAATTGAGACTGTTTTTATTAGTTTTTATGTTTATATAAATGTAAATATGTATATTAGTCGTTGAATAAAAACTTTTTATTATATTTTTTAATATTTTTGTAATATCTGGAACCTAACCCCATAATTACATATAAAATCGGGTTCACAGTGCGCGGTTTCCGTTTGCGCGTTGTTTTTGTGGAACGTATCTACCGCGCAGTTGGAGGGTTTACTGTATATAAATATATATTTTTTGGAAATTGTTTGTTTTAATAATACATTTGTTGCAGTTTCCCCTTCAGTTGATGCGATTTCATTGGATAGGCTAGGTGTTCGCAATTGTAGATAACCAATTCTGTTAACATCTTTCACTTTTTTTATTTACTTATCATCTTTTACTTATCATTTGTCTTTATCCTACTTATCCACTTGTTAACATTTTGTTAATACGATGTTTATTATACATTTATAGTTTATTATTCTTTGCCAACATTTACTGCAACATTTATTTACTAAATATCAGTATTAAATGTGGAGCCCTTTTCAGATCGTCAGTCCTATAAGTTTTTCGATAGTCTTTACCTCATTGTTTTTAATTAACAAGATGATCACTTCCGAAGTTGGGTTAAGACTAGCATTGACGAGACTGAACGTCCATAATACTGGTTTATCAGAACAATACGTTTGCCATTTTAATCTTTCCCAGCATACCTAAGAGAGTAGTAATAGCAATGAAAGTTGCAAGACTGGCAGGGAAGGCTTCGCTGGGCAGTGAAGACCCATTTAAACATGGTGGCGAGTTTCATTTGGATTATAGTACTAGAACTACCGTATCATAATAAGTTTAATTGAATCAGTTTGATATATTTACATTTATCAACTGCTACTGTCGTGAGATAAAATTGAATTGAGGTCTCTAAGTGTTATCAGAGGTTATAAACAAATGTGCGGTGATACCGGAAATTTAATTAATCTTGGAAAGTTTCCAAGAATTGTCAAGTTGATTCGGCCAGCGCTATATAGATTGTCGACCTGATCTCAATCACTTTCGCCCTTTGGCTTTTTAAAACCCTGCTCTCGAGATATTGTTTACCCATCATTTGTCGGTTTGCAACTTTTTTTTTGCATTCAAGGTGATGTCGATTTTCTAGATCGGAAACCTTTTGTTGATTTGACAAATATCAGAGTAACTTCGTCTATCATATGAACTGATTAAATATTCTATGCAATTCCATAAAATCTCAGGGAAACATGATGCTAACGACTATTATCATCTTATACTTATTTCAGACGACTCATTCAACGGGAATGATATTCTATCACCACTTTACTAAAAAGAATCTATACCATTTCTCCTGCCGGAATTTTCATCATCAATTTCGTTATTGTACCATACTAGTTTCCCTATCAATACTATGAGTTGAAGATCTTAACTGACCTATACACCACTCTGAATTTATGATAATTACTGCTATTGATTCGATCTATATTGTTCCACGTTCTCATTTAGTCGATTAACCGAGTTTCTACGATGGAGTTCCTAATCGCTCCTACTGGATCTTATCTCGACGTCCAAAAACTCTCTACATTCAACTTAGATTTCCTATTACTATACTCAAATCGGTCAAAATGAACTTTATATTCTATTAGCAATCCTATCTCTGACTTCATAAAACAGTGCGCCAAACTGTTCAACACCCGCTGTCGGATCAACACGAGTGCCAACGGTTCACGAACATCTTTCAATCTGGTGGCATCAATAAATCTGCAAAATCATAAAAATTGAATCATCCATAAAATCATAAAATCCTTGAAAATTGTTATAATTACTTCTACTTTTAATAAAATATTCATAAAATTGTGAGAGGAAAAAGAAAGTTTGAATGTTTAAAAATTGTTATAGTTATAAATGCAATACTTTACTACTAATATGCATGAAACATTTCACATTCAAAATCAACAAATATAATTACATTTTTCCGAGATACTGGCTCAAAAGGTTAAACTGGATCTATTCGATTTATACCTCTCGATTAAATTGGTTCAAAATGTTAAAATAGATTGATTTGATTGATATTGCTTGATCTTAACTTGAAGAATCTAATGTAAAGTAAGAAATATCATTTTAAGAAAATTCATTTCCTTAATGTAAAGTAAAAAAGAGCATTGGGAAATCCATCTCTGATGCTCGTATATATACGGGTTTAGCTACGATCTTATCCAATCAGGATTAAGTATTGGTGCAATTTGTACATTTTTTGTATTTTATTTATTATTTTAATGTTAGGCTTTTAATTAATTAAATTTTATTTTATTAATTTATTTTTTTAATTATATTTTCCTCGATCTGATTTATTCCTGATTGTTACCCTATTTTGTTGCGTATTTTCTTAATTTTATTTAGTTTAATTATTTATTAATATCCTTATTTTATTTTTTTTTTAATTATTATTATACGAGTTATTATTCTTATATTCGTGTTGAAATTCATGTTGAAATTCCTAACTGAGAAAATACATGATTCTATGTTAAAAAAAATAGAAATTAAAATCGAAAGTTTTTCTCAAAAGGTGTTTTACTCGTTCCAGCCCAAGGCATTGTTGAGATCGTCTTATTAATAAAATTAAATCTTATTCTAACAGTAATTATATTTACTTATTTACTATTAATTTCTGCAAAGTCTTTTTATATTGAACTGAATTTGGTCTCTGCCATCGTTCATCTCTTGATTAATCTACGATATTTAACCCTTAAATACATTTGATGCATTAGCTCGGGTTTCCCATTATCTCTGGTTTTCTATTAGCTAATTAATTTTAGGTTTTTTGTAATTATTTCTTTCTAGGAACCCCATTGACTTTATATTTATCATATTTGAACTCGACTCATTGTTCGGCATCCGCCCATACCAGTTTCCCCCGGAAAATATTCATTAAAAATTTTTTTTATTTTTAATTAATATTTTATACTTTAAATTATTATTGTGATTTTGATGTTTTAATTGTTTTTCACCTTGTTTTTGTGCCTGCCTCGTCGAACCCCAACACATTCATAGCAAGGTTTAGATGAATATTTTCCCTCTCAAATTTCTGTGTATTACACATATCTATGGGGCTATTATAAGGTCATAATTAATCTCGTTCAATAAACTAGTATATTTGGTCATTCTATTCCAATAATTTCTAATCTGATCATGTTTTAATACAGCAAGTACACTATATAAAGCAAATGTTGTCTGTAGTCTTAATGTTCACTATGGCAGTTTTATTATACAACAATGATGGTGTTGGTAAATGCATGTCCAGATAATCGATTAATTGGAAAATATTTGCTCAAGATAAAGTCATTGTCTTTAATTTTATTTATTCTCCACAAACTACCAAGATATGTAAATCTATCAATTTTATCGTTTAATTTTTGTAATCCTTTAATCAAAAAATCATCCGAGAAAACCTGTGCAGTATTTAAAAAATAGTCCTTAATTTTTTAATATTGGATGAAAACTGTAAATTGTACTTTTACTGACACCATCTTGTTAATTTCTAACGCTAGACGGTTATTAATTTTATGTCGAAGATATTTATAATTTGTAATATACTTCTAAAATATAATTATATTCATGAAATAACCGTTAGTTTATTTATACTTAAAAAATTACTATAATTAGTCATTTTTAAATGCGTAATATGTTATTACATGATTTGTTAATATTTATCGTCGTTAGTAATATCTAATTTAGAATTTATAATGTTATCTAAGTTATTGAAAAAAGTTTTCGATGACAATTCAGATATATGGAAACATAATTTAAAGAATAAAATCACAAAACGTTCAGAAATACCTATAAAATTAACAGAATTAATTGGACGTTACTTGGAATTATATCAATTCATTAGAGAACGGAAGGCGAGGTAAGACAAAATTACAGAGGAAATTATACGTCTTTGGATGAAATTTAATTTTCCCTTTGTATCGAACAACATGTTTCCGCAAAAAAATAAGTAAATAAGTAATTTTATTTATCGTAAGAAATGAAAAATTCGAGAAGGATTTGTTTGGTGTTTTTGACATTACAAAAGTAAAAGGGTATTGGTTGAGTTCAGGAGACAAACATTTAACAATGGTTGAATCCAATAGTACACCTAACCGCGAAAGTTAACATTGTCTATAATATACGTTGGTGTGCACACCACCTGAGGTGAGTCACCAATTATATGACAATGTTAACTTAATTTCATTTTTTCAATTTTTCAAAAATCGTTTTAAGGTAAGTTTTTGAATTGAAGTAATTTTTAGGACTTGAATTTTGATTTTATATAATTATGAGATCATTATTCAAGTTCTTAAATATTACTGTTAGTCATCATTTATAATATAACATATTGATAATTAAATTTCAGGTGTTTTTTTAGGAATTTTATGGTATTTTATTTGGATTTATTTGGATTTATTTCGTAAAAATGTAAGTTAGATATTTTTATAATTATAAATAAGTAAAGTATTCACCAAACATTTATTTTTTAAAGACATTTAGTAAAGAATGGATAAAATATTTTTTAAGTTTTTGTAATCTTCTTTCGAATTTTGTCTATTTCTGTAATTCTATGAAAATATTAATTTGTTAAAATAATTTATTAAAATTTACGATTTGTGATTTTTTTCCTGCAAATTCAAAGATATCGAAGGACCTTCTTCAATATCTGTAAATCTAAAGAAATTTTATATTCTAAATTATTTTATAATTAAATCTTACGATGTATTTTCTTCTTTTTCCCTAAAGCTCAAGGTAGAGCAGTCGGAATCTGATTCAAAAGTTTTTTTTTACATAACTTTTTAAATAATTTGAAAATATTGATATGTTAATTATATGTTAATCAATGTATATTTCGCATGAAAAACACTTTACTTAATTTTGTATGTATTTTTCATTATGTGTGCTGTGTTTATATGCTTAATTATTTTCTCTCACTTTTTAGATTCCTATAATAATAATGTTAAATTTCGCAGCATTAAATTTCTACACACAGGTAAGTTGGTGTGTTCCTATAATATATATTTATTGATTTTTTTTTAGATTATAGATAATGTTATATTTCGCTGTTAGGTAGCCTCGAAATTAGCATCTGTATCAACAATTAATCAATCAAAGAGAAGTATAGTGGTAGTGACATCAATTGAGTAAAGTAGTGGCGAATTATCCGATGAGTGCTTGAATGAAAATGTTTCTATTATGTCACCTGATGCGTTAATGGAAACTGATACACAGATAAAGAAAGGAAATAACAATGTACAATAAATTTAGATTTGCAATTTTTAAGCTGAGAAAATTTTATTTTTGGACATTTTTAAAATTTGGGAAATTTTAATAAATTTGATTTTGGGAATTTTTAAAATTTGTGAAAATTTTGAGTTGGGAAAATTATTTGTAACTATTATCGGAGATTTATTAAGGAATATGCAACAAAATCAAGAGCGCTAGAAAGCATATGTGGAAGTAATAGTGAAAAAATAATCTGGACTGAGGAATGTGAGAAAGCTTTCGAAGAAATGAAAATGGCATTGACTACAGCGCCAATTCTCGTATTTCCAGATTTCAAGAAAGAATTCATATTAGATACAGACGCAAGCTTTGATACAATTGGAGCTGTATTATCACAAAGAGATGAAATGGGGCATGAACACGTTATTGCATATGGATCCCATGCAATGAGTAGCCATGAAAGAGGATATTGTATAACACGAAAAGAGCTTTTGGCTATATATTATTTCTGTAGCCATTTCACCATTATTTATACGGTAAACGGTTTGTTTTGCGCACTGATCATAAAGCAATAACTTTTATGTTAAGGACAAAGAAACCTATAACAGCACAGTTCCAAACGTGGATAAATTACTTGAGCAGTTTAGACATAAAAATGGTGTTCAGAAAAAAATACGGCGCATACGAATGCAGATATGCTGTCTAGAAATACATGCGGCAAATGTGTACAATGTTTGATGGATCATGATAACCCCAAATCAGGGCGATTAAAAACTAGATTGTTAACATTGATGACCGAAAATAATGGAAATGAATGGCAAAGAGATAATGCAGAAATACAAGATATAAAAGATCAAATAAATGAAAGGAAAAATAATAAATATATATTAAAAGGAAATATTATCTGTACCAATCAAAACAAAATATGGATACCAGAAACAAAAAGACGAGAAATGATTAAGGAAACACATTTATTATTATGCCACGCAGGATTAGAAAAAGTAATGAAATATATTAGGAACAATTTTGATATGGAAGATTTGCTAAATGAAGTAAGAGACTATTTCAATATGTGAAGCATGTCAGAAAAACAAAGTTTTAACTACAAAGTCAAAAGAAAAAACCCAAGTAATTCAAGCTTCAGAACCTATAGAGAAAATATACATGGATATTTGTGGTCCATTAAGAGAAACCTTCAGAGGAGAAAAATATATTTGTGCAATAATTGATCATTACAGTAAATACATATCTCTAACTCCTATTAGAAAGCAAGATGAAAATACAATAAAGGCAGTTTTGTTAAATAATTGGATATTGAAATTTGGAGCCCCTAAGGAACTACATGTTGATTGTGGAAAGAATTTCGAAGCAAATAGCATTAAAGAACTAGCAAAGGCAGCAGGAATTGAGTTGATATTTTCGAGTCCGTATCATCATAATACTAATTGTGTAATTGAAAGACAATTTCGTACTATAAGAGACTATATTAACGCGTCACTCAGAGAAGGAGTTAAAAGCTGGGCAGAATTAATACCTGATATAGAATACGTTTTAAATGCGACAACTCAAAAAACTACTGGAGTGAGTCCAGCAGAAATTATATTTGGAAGAAAGATTAATAGATCGCAATGGCATAGTAATAATGAATTGGATAGAAATGAAATCATGCGGAAACTAGAGGCTAAAAGACAGCAGGCGAAAGAAATTGGCACAACTAGGAACTTAGAAGTGGGGGACAAAGTATTGGTGAAACAAGAAATTAGAAACAAAGATCACGAGAGATATGAAGGACCATACACAATAATAAAACGAAATCATGAAAGAAATTACTTATTAACAGAAGAAAACGGGAGGAAAATAACGAGGAATATAGAAAAGTTAAAGCATTTTAAAGAAGGGGGGATGTAAGGAGTTAGTTAATCTCTATATAAAATTATTATGGTTAAATGGTAGAAGTGAGATCAGTTAGTAGAAATAATTATTTCTGGTAAATTTTTATATTTAAATTCTATATTAAATTATATCATATTATATTAAATTATATTAAATTAAATCAATTAAATGTGTGACCAGTAATTACATTAATATTAATAATTATCACGCCTCGGTGTTTAAATACTCTAGTAAACGGCACAATTTTGAAGTTGTTATAAAAATAAATGCTTGAAGAAGACTTGAATTTAATTGCGTCTAACACTATACATAATTTAAAATAATTTTCACTATCCGATAATCGCGAGTATATTTGAGCGGATACCGAATACGGATTTTTGTCTGCAAATTCGCGGATATCGGATACGGATAATGCGAACCGTCAAACTCTATCCACTACCTTCCATCCGTCTTCATGAACATCATAACATTTCTGTTTTCTGTGTTCTGCACATTTAATTCAATGTCTCCACAGACGAAATGTTTTCCATGGAGCGTATCTCGTTTAAAGGACGGTCTTGGTTATTTTTCCTATTACCTCCTGTAATCGATCCTATTTCATTTACTTCAGATTCCGACGTGACATCATTCTCAAGGTCTTCATAAGAATAAGTCAGATTTCCTAAATTATTTTCTTCTTGAATACAGTGAATTCTTCTTGTATTATTATTCCTTAAAAGAGGGCAGTTATAAAAAAAAGATCAATTTTACCGCATATTAAATAACACTTGATTAAAGGACAATTGTTCCGAATATGACCTAATTCGCCACAACAGAACATTTACCGGGTTGTAAAGGTCGCAATTCTGGTTCCGGTAATCCTTTCGCTTTGTTGTAAACTCGTCTCGCAATATGTTTCAAAGAAACCGCAGGCCTATTAAGTCTCTCATTAACCAATAAACTTTCTGAGCTTCGTCTTATTTCAGTACCATGTCGTCTATTGTCATATTTGTCGTAACCTCTTTTTTTACTGACATACCGGTTAGTCTCAGGAACTGATGGTCTAATCAATGGTTGAACATTCTGCCTTACTGGAATTTTATTCCTTGTTACCGATGCATACGACGATTTTTTCCTATCATCTATAAGTAAATGTGTTAAAAATTTTTTTCGTTAATTTGAATTCAAAATATATACGGAAATATACAGAAAATGTTATTTTACGGAAACTATGAACATCTTAATTTGTTTAAATGTATTCGAGTAGTTTCATCATATTCATCAAATGTCTGATATTAATTTTTCTAAAATTCTAAAGAAAAAGAAAACCAAAATTTCTTTTCAAGAAAAGACAGAAATTCTTTATAATGATTTCGATGATTCATTTCCTCATCAATTGTCATTTGAAGGGAAAAGGAAAAAACGTAGAGATCAATTCAAACTAGAAGAGGTGTTGGAAATTCAGGAATCAAATCTTGATCCCTGTGAAAACGACGATTATAATTATGAACAAATCCTTGGGAAAATATACAACAAACTATATCAAATAAATCCTCAGTTAATGAGAGCAAATAAAGAGAAATTGAAAGTCGTTCCTCCTTCATTAGCAAAACTGGGAACCAAAAAAACTTGTTTCACGAATTTCGGCATGGTTTGTAAATGTCTTAATCGTGCTATGTCAGATGTGAAACAATATTTAGAAAATGAAGTCGGATCAACAAGCAGTTTAGATCAAAATAATCAACTGATTTTAAGAGGTCGTTTTCAAACTACACAGATGGAAAGTCTGATAAGAAATTATTGCAATGCCTATGTATTGTGTCAGGCCTGCAAGTCGAGTAACACTGAGTTAGAAAATGAAACTCGTCTATTGTTTCTCAATTGTAGAGCTTGCGGATCTCGGAATGTCGTTGCTAAACAATCTGCTGGATACAAAGCCGTGATTACAAATAGAGCTGCCATTCGTAAGAAAGATATATAATAATCAGATATTCAAGCTTTATAAATTATAGTTTTTCATAATTTCTTTAATTTTGAATACTTTTTCTATTTTTAGAAAATACATAGTATAATATGTCATAGGATAATATATAAGGTAGATATTATTTTCCTATTAGATATAATATATTGAATCAGTAGATGGATGTGTCCCATCCAAACCACTACCCCCATAACTCTGGAACATATCTAAGGTTACTCAGAATATTATGTAGGTCACGAAAATATATGGTGTTTATACATTAAAAATGTTTATTTCTCATGGAAATGAGCTCCAAAGTCTCTAAATTAAAATTAGAAACAGAAAAAACGAAACATTAATGACTTTAGATAACTGCACAATAAAGAAATGAATTTTTTACTAGACTTTTTTATTAAATTTTATTATTTTTTACTCTAAAAGCCGTCATTTTTTAGAAACCACCACCTTTTTTTATAGTTGATGAAATGCCTAGTAGATTATTATAACAATCAAATTATGCATCTATATCTATTTATGATGAGAATTACTTCTTTAAATCTGACATTTTTCTTTTGGATGTTTCCATTGGCTAAGATTTCAATTAAAATATATTTTCTTTCCTTCCTTGGTTGACATTGTTTGAGATGTCTGTATAGCGAGGATTTTAGGCCAGGATCTAGATGTTCTTTAACTCTTTGATGCAAGGTCCTGACCGTACTTCCAATGTATATTTCTTTGCATATATTACACGTGATGCAGTAGACAACGTTTTTTCGATTTCAATTATTTTCTTTATTGTGTTGTTTGCCAGAGATTTTCTCAATTTCCAAGGATTATGTGCTATACCAATTGGAAGACCAGTGCGTTCAAGTTCCTTCAGGATCTTGATATCGAATATGACGCTGATGAATGGAATATTCAGATAAAAATATTTCTTCTTTTGTGTTATCCGTCTAGATACTTTTGGGATGGAATTCATTATTTCAATGTCCTTATTGTGATCCATTTCTGTGTAGGATTTTATTGAAGTTTTATTGTTGTCTATAGTTCTAATTTTTTCAATACATCGATTTGCTATCCTTTGTTTCTATTTTGTTATAGCGTGCACTTTCTGTAAGTATGGAAGCACTGATCTTTTGCGCATAAATATTTCTTTGCGAGCTGGTATTTTGTAGAATCCGTATGCTGGAGTATCTACTTCTATTTAATTTTAATTTAATTAATAAATAATAATTTCAATATATATATATATATATATATATATTTTATTATTTTTTACTCTAAAAGCCGTCATTTTTTAGAAACCACCACCTTTTTTAATAGTTATATATATAGTTATATAGTTATATAGTTATATATATATATATATAGTTATATATAGTTATATATATTTTTATTTTATATATATATATATATAATATAATAATAATAATAAAAATAATATTCATTAAAAAATTGGTTTCACCCAAGAACTAAATGAAATAATGATAATAATTAGATTTTCATTAAATGCCATTTCTAAAAATTTTCCAAATCAGGAAAATTGATTATTTTTGACATTTCATCAACATCTATTTATAATTTTCAGATAATTGTCTGCGATTTTTGGAGAATCGATATCAATTTTCTCCCAGGGGAAATTAAAATTGTTGCCTTTATCGGATTTCCTTCTTTCCAGCCACAGGGATCCTCAGATTCAGGTAGGCAATCTGAATTATATTTGGACAGATCTGAGATTAATAATTTCCCCTAATATTAGGAATTAATTTTCGTTTGTTGAAATTACTCACTAAATCTTTCTAGCGAAAATTTATCAATTAAATATTTTTCATTATCAAAAGCTATTTCATATTTTTAACATCAAGAATTCATTTTCCCCAGAAATGGCTGAAAATTTATTAAAATTAATTAGAAATTAAAAAACAAATCAAAATTTCAAGACGCATATTTACAACCTTTTAAAAGTACCTTAACAAGATATTTCAAACAAAATATACATCTTCAAAATTCAATCTGTTAATCTCACATTCGGTAATATATTCAAGGATAAAAGAGATCAAGAGAACAAGAATGATGGAAGAAGATATCATTTCATAAAAATGAAAATGTTCATAATGAAAGAAATCAAATGGAATATCATTGACTTTCAGACGTTAGCATTATATAATTCTTAAACGCATAATTACGAGGAACCTTGTAAAACAACCACAAAGATTAGAGAAATGTTGATACAAAATGTAAAATACATACAGTGGCATGAAATTATATTAAAATTATCCATCTAAGTGATTATGAATAAAATTGCCCAAAATCATTAAATTCTTTTATCTTTTTCATCAAAAATCTTTTTTTTATTTTCAATATTCTTTATTTTTTATTTTTTAGACTATCAAATAATATTTTACTACATATTTAACAAGATATTGATTGATAATCTGAAAAAAATGAAGATAAATTGACCAATGAAATGCGCTAAATGTTACCAAATAATATTATGGGTAATCTTGGGAAATTTGAGTTCCTGGAAAGGGATTACAGACGGGTTTTATTAATAATATAACTTTTTAACAAATTGAACAAGTTATTATGAGTCAATATAATTTGATTTAACAATTCAATATATAAAAATAAAATTTTATATATTGATTTACATAACATAATAAATGAACAGACTAAAAGTTTATTATTTACTTTTATAACCATATTATATATTAAATTATAAAAATACATGTATATTTGTATAAATGTATATTTAATATTATAAATGTATATATTAAGCTCAGATTTAAATGCCTGTAAGTTTTGACGATTATTTCGAAGTCTTTAATTTATTAACACATGGGCAAATTGATAAATTGGAATGGGAAAATAGCAATGGTCTGTGCAGTGTATTAAAAGAAACCTATATGTGTTTACACGTTTTAGGTTTATGCATTAGACTTGTTTTTCTTTTCAAAGTTCTAAATCAATCAATTGATTTCGCATTGCTTTTATGGTTTTTTTTGGTCATTTTTTAAAATCTTGTTTAATTGGTGTTTTGGGTATGTTAGATTTTGAGTTTACTTAGTGCTACCTGCTCTTTTCCAACTTATTGCATCTATTTTTGGCAAACTTAATTTTAGTCCAACACAATTTTCTTATAAAGTTAATCATCTATAGTATAGATTCTATACGAAAGCAAAAAAAGTTATTATAAGTTTGGGATGGAAATGATGCGATATTTTATACTGCAAAACTATTTCATTATTCATTCAAATTATTAAAGGAAGCGGACTGTAGTGCCTCTGACTTTCAAATTAATGAATATATTAATTTAATAATTAAATTTCAAATACATTTTTAAATTAATTAAATTAAAATACATTGTTTTAATATATATATATATATATATCAACTTTCTTTCAAACATCTACATCTTTTAATCAATTAAAAATATGCTGAAAACTCAGCAATTTGAATTATTTGTGGATCGAAAAAATCCTTCATCAATATATTGAATGGGCATTACGAACGATCAATCTCGAAGAGCTGCTGCTGGTACTCCTTCTTGTCGTTAGATTACAGTCAGCAGATACGTTAAGTTCAAATAATCAATTACGGTCGGATCATGGAGACAATCGCAATTGAATATTCAAACAACACGAAATCAGGAGAGTCGTATCCAATAAAATACAATGTAATTTCTTAATTCGCAAATACCAGATACACTTTATACAAAGATGTGGAATCCAATAAATATATTGTACCAATTAGTTTTATGTTCCTACAAGGACAATCAATTAAATCAATTAGATATTTTAAGAATTTCGTTTCTTAGTCTGACCTTGGCATTTAATAATGTTAATTTCTAATTTAATAGTATTTTATATTAATTTAATTATTGTAATTATTTATTTAAATTAATAAATATTTAATATAAATTAAAGTTGATTTATTATTAAAGTTTGACCAATAATTTGTTTATGGATGTTTATTATCAAAATTATTAATAATTTAAATATAAAATTAATATTATTAAACTGAAATAAAACACCATTAAATGTCTACATCAGACATATAAATGAAAACTCTATATTAGGTTCCTTAATAGATAATATTGTATATAATTCTAAGGGCCTTCTCTGTGAACATCAGAAATCATATAAGACAAAAGGGGAACTATATATATATATATATATATAAGAAAGACACTTTAGAAAAATGTGAACATTTGATACATTGAGTATAATTTAAATTTCATAAAATATGCTAAAGGAAATAAACAAATATTTGAGACATCAAATATCAAAGAAATAAACATCTTCCATTATAAATAAAAATACATTTGTTTTAATAATATCATAACAACGATATATTTATAAGAAAATAAAAGATAAATTAATTCTAAAGTTAAGAATCACAAAAAACACAAAATTTTCCCAATCAAATTAAAATTCTGAGATTGTTTACAACATAATGTTTACATTAAAAATGATACAGACCAAATAAATATTTTCTACACAACATTTTAGGATAAATAATAATAATAATAATAATAATAATAATAATAATAATTTCTCTCTATTTTTAGAAGCCAACAAACTAGAATTTCAAAGATTTCAATGCCAATATACATTAGATCACTTAGTAATTGATCCGATCAACCAGATCTTACTTTCGCCCTTACCAATAATGCTGACGCAAAGATTAGTAAGAAATTTGACTTGATACTTGGGCAAATATTGAATGAAGAATATACGATTCGTTTCACATAATCCCCATTCTCAGTAATTTTTACCACCGGCCGGTAGTTGTCGACCATGTCTCCAGATTCGGGGAAATCGTATTTGAGAGTTCTCAGTTTCATCATCTACGAATGTCAGTTAATACTGTAATTAATATCTATGAAATAATCATTAGTGAATATATTAAAAATTTTAAAAGACCATTTTTCTTAATTTTCATGAAGTATCGAAAAAATCATCAAAAATGATTTCGGATATTTTAATTTTTTTTTAATTTTACTTTGTTTTTCTTTATTTTTTATTATTATTTTATTTTTTATTTTATTTAAATTTAAACAGAATATTAAATAATTCATTTTAAATGTAAAACTTTAGAACTAGATGAAAATTATTTTAATTTACTGAAACCCTTATTTTATTTTTGTAATTTAATTTCATTGATTCAATATTCTAATATCAGAAATGTTGAATCTTTGGGTCTGAAATAATTAAAGAATTGAATATTCTTACAGAAAAATGTTAAATAACATAAAACACTGTTTATTTCTAATATAAACATAATAAAATTGAGATTTGTACGTACAAATGAAGATGGGTAAAGTGACATTTATTTAAAGAAATATAAAAATAAATATAACTTACCTATAATAAATGTGTGTATGTCATAACTAAAACTGACATTCAATTAAATCGATGACATTAAATAATGGCTTACACTATGCGACGGATAGAAAAATTCAATTCTAGGGCAATTCGTCGAAGGACAATTAATTTCAGAGACAACATAAAAATTGGAAAAATATATGGTTCTATTAATTTTTTATAAATTAATTAAATATTAAAATATAATAAATTTTAATTTTTTAAATTTATTTTTCTTATATTTTTCTTATGTAATGGAATTGCATTCAAATCGATAAAAAATGGCAAAATTTATAAAAATAACAAATAATTAACCATTAAGACTGAATAATTCTTATTTAGTTATGGTATAAATTATAATTATTAAACCTAAACTTAAAGCATAACATTTATCACAAATAATGTTTTGTTTTCATATATATTACAAATTTCTGCTTCAAATTGGAAGAAATAAATACCGCGTACAAGAACGGTTCACAAAATCTCTATAATAAAAATTACACACAATAAAACATTGATTAAATATCTGGACATTTAATAAACTCGAAAATTTTAATTTTAAAATGATTAAATATGAATACATTTGAGGCTTTTTCTGATGCTAGCATATTTTTAAACTCTAATGAGAATGCATTTAGGAAAATTAAAAATGGAGAAAGGGCTAAAATATACTCAGCTCACGGATTTGGCAGAATGAGCTTCAATAACAGATTTTTTGCAATATTTCAAGTAGTTAATGAGAAAGGCCCAAACCCAGATTAGAGTAATTTGAGAAATTACTATCATCAAATTAAAAAAAATAACATGATGAAACAAGAAATTTTATGAGAAATGTGAAGATTTTATCCATGTTAAAACAAATACTAAAAAGAGAGTTTGAAGACTATAAATCAGTAATATATCGATGTTTATTGATACTCACGAATTTTCGGCACTGCCTTTTTCAAGTGAATTTTGGAAAAAGACTGCCGAAAATTCGTGAGTATCAAGAAACATCGATATATTACTAATTTATAGTCTTCAAACTCTCTTTTTAATAAATTCAATGGAAAAAATAATCAGTGGTGAAATTGGAAGAAATAAAAGTTCTTATAATAAAAAAAATAAATACATAAATCTTACCTCTTTAATCATAAAATCTAAAAATATTTATGTTAAATAAAAAAAAGAATAAAATCATTTAATTACATAATTTGACAATTAAAATTACCGTTAATATAAACATTATCACAAAGTGCAATTGACTGGATATTATTAAATGTCACTTTAGCCATTATTAAATGCGATTTGGTGTAACTTCACACTCCAGTAAATAAAATCTCTGGCTTATATATTTCAAGCTGATGTATCAAATAAATGCTCACTCAATCTAGCAAATACTTGTAACACCTGTTTATACTGAATAGACACATATATAATGCAGGTTTGTGTGTACACCAATTATAGATGGAGTTAATTTATAAGTTTATTGATTATAGCCTGGAATGATACACGAAAAAACAAAAACCCGCTCCACGATTGTAATTTCTTACCCGGGACCCAAACATATTAGAACAAATACCCGATGCGGGTAATTGGTTTATTTCTTTTTAAAAAACTTTATTTAGTATTCAAAAAGTCAATAATCTTATTATAAATTATAATAAATGGCGAAATTAATACATTTGTTTCAATGAAATAATAATAAATTCCATATTTCTTTTGCAAGGGTATTAGCCAAGTGTTGAATTGAAAGTTTTTTCTATCCATCCATCATATTTTATTGAGCTTTTATTAAAAAAGGAAAGAACAAAACAAACTGATGAAGAAATCATTGCAAGAATGATTAGAATGTCTATTTATTCACATTTTTGTTATCAACAATGTTTTAGATGTCGTTATATTCAAAATGTGTTCTTTAAAACTTTCTAATAATAGAAAGAAAACGGGAACAAGCTGTCTTTTGAGACATTCAAAAGGCAAACATCCGAAAGTTGCTGAAGCAAAATAGAAGTCGAAATGTTCAATATCTTCTAATCAACTTAGCCTTCTCAAATTCAATTTTCAAAATTCTTCTGAGAATACAATTTCAACTATGCCTCCAATTGAAAGATGTATATCTTTGTTCAAGTCGAGACGTACTTCCATTGCAATCTTTATAGGATCCCTTAATTTTAAAAAGTTTCAATCTTCCAAATATTTCAAGAGAGATTGTTAGAAGTGAAATTATTCAAATAGCTAGAGAGAAACGTGAATTTTTGTTGTCTCAAAATAGAGGATGGAAAAACCCAGTTTCAAATGACAAACATCTATCTTTAATATTTTTCTTTTGCGATGACCATCAATTCCTGTGTTTTTCAAAACCTTCCAAATTCATGATTCAACCGCAGATACAATTTCAAATTGTGTTTTTGAAGCAATTCAATTTTTGAGTATGTATGAAATTACAATTATTACTATCGTTACTGATAATGCCAGAAATATGATAGCTGGTAATAATATCTTCAACTTGAATCCTACAATTCTTTCTTTAAGTTGTGCAGCTCATATTTTGAACTTGATTATAAAAGATTTATTTAAAGAAGTAGAACTGTTGAGACTCATTGAGTATTTTGCAAGAATTCATCAATAATAGAACGATATCAAGATGCTGTGAAACACGTTGGAATAGTGTCTTTGATAAACTAATCGAACTTTTGAAATTAATTGAACAAAATTTAAATTATAATGAAGAATTCATTCACAGAATTCAAAATGCTATCACCGCGATACAGCCAATTATTAATGCCCTAAATTATGCTCAAAAAGATGGTTCAAATTGGATTGAATTTCATAAAATATTTGAAGGTGTATTTACGCAAATTCGTGAATCTGAAAGAAATTTATTGATGCAAATTATTGAAAAAAGAATTTCTTTAATTGCTATTATTAAATTGATTCAATTTGTAAATGAAAAAACCGTTAAATGATAATGATTACTCAATTCTATCTAGATGGCTTAATTCATTGAATATTCCTGAATTTAATCAATATGCAACTGATATTGAATTCAATCCTCATACAAACATTCCTAAAAGATTGCAATTTTTTTTTGAATCATTAAATTCCTGGAATTTCTATAAGTGAAGCAGCTGTTGAAAGATGTTTTAATGTTCATAAACATATTCATACTCAATAAAAGCTAATCTTTCATCAAATCTTGTTGATGATATTTTATTTTTGAAATATAATCATAATTTAGTTCTTACTGAAAATGATCAAGATAACATTGATACCATTCTCCCTTTGTTTGATGAATAAAAAATGAATTTATTTGAATATTACCCAAATTTGGGTCCTGTTACCCAATAATAATTACCTGCTACGCGAATTAAATACCCGTACCCGCTCGAGTAGCATCCAATATTATTTATTTATATTTAATTAATTTTTTCAGGATTTTTAGTTATTTATTAATAAAAATTTGTATTTATTTCGATATACCGCGAGGTCTATTATTTTTTAAGTAATTAATTAACAAATATAATTTATTAATACTCAAATACATTATTTTTTACAACATTTAGGGAAACATTCTATAAAGTATTAATTTTTAAATTTAGATTAATAAAATTTACGATATCTTATTTTCACCCAAAATAATAATTCACAAAGGTTTTCAGATTTTTGTTAATAATATTTATTAATTATATAAATATTATTATTAATAGAAAAAGATAAAAGGTTGCATTCACTTGTTCTTTTCCAACTGACATCTTTTCATCCAAAATTGTCCAAATGACATTTTCAACGCAATCTGGAGTCGTCAAGGAACCTTCATATCGAAAATATTTTTCCAGGTTATTTGGGAGGAAATTCTTTAAATTTAATTCCGGTAGACTGGCGTTTTTTGTAGACTTGGGGGAAAACAATTGACTTTTCAATATCGAATCTATTGTACTATCATTAGACCCGATCTAAAATTAATGAAATCTATTTATTATTATTATTATTATTATTATTATTATTATTATTATTATTATTATTATTATTATTATTATTATATAATATAAAATGTATTCTAAACATTTAATATGAATTTTTAATAATAGAAATGCATAACATTGTTGAGAATTTTCTCAAAATATTTACATTATGAATAGAAAATAAAATAAATAAATTTATTATATAAATTACTTAAAATACTTCAATATTAATATTTTTTTTCTTTATTTTGGTTTTTAATTTTTTTACAAATATATTTTGAAATACTTTGATGGATTTACCAAATACAGTAAAATCTCTCTATAATGTACATCCTTTTTGCGCTAAGGTTTTGCAAAGAGTTTATAGGGTTCTTTTTGTACACATCTCATTGCAAAACGGGTGTACCTATAGAGAATTGAATTCTGAGGACTTTACTATGAGTTATAGAGAAAATGAAGAGGTAATATATAGTAAGGGACGAAATCTACTTTCATTTTGAAGATTAATAGTATTACCCAAAAATCTCGTTTCAATCAATAATTTACAAATTTTGGGAGAAAAATGACACTGTGCATTTTTGCCTATTGTTTCCAAAAATGTTGTTAATAAGTAAAAGTATTTGGAAATTAGTATTAAATAAGTAAATTTTAGTTTTAAATTATTGTAAATAATTTTAAATTGAATCAAAAGAGCTTTGGTTTGCTGAATAACTAACTGAATAAAATTAAGTTTTAAAAGTCATCTATGCGATTTCTAATTTGGCTGTCATCGGAACCACACAAGAAACTCGATCACACCCGGAATCAAACTCAGCAACATTGTAAGCAGACTTCAGAATCTTACCATGGTACCGATGAGTGTCAAACAACCTGAAAATAGTATTGAATATAGTATTACAATTTTATTTTACTTTAAATTGTAAAATGTCCAAAAATAATTTATCAATGTATATATTCATATTTTCATGAAAATAATTTTACAAATTAATGAGTGATCTAGCTAGTGTACACGCAAACCAATGTTATAGACGACTTTATCCAATGAAATCCGGTGTATAACATTCCGTTTTGGTCATCAGTTAAAACAAATTAATACTTATACATAAGTTAATTTATTTCCAAAATCTATTTCCTTTAAATATTCTTTATCAAACATATAACTATTAACTGTTAGCGGAAGGTAGGCCAGCACTGCTGGCCAAGAATCTTTAACAATATATAAATAACAATATATATATAATGGCAAGCTGTGCTGACCAAACTTTAAAAAAATCATGCCACGATATCGGGCCTTCGTAAACAAAAAAAGTATATGCTAAAAAATAATATTTATTAAAATTAATTCCTTCCGCAAACGGTTAATATAAAAATGAATATAAAAATTTCATATAAAAGGAAACCTCATAAAAGAACCCGATCACATGAAGACCACTTGGACTGTTGAGTGCACTTTGGTATGAACTGTATATGTTGCAATCATAAGAAGCCAAATGAACCTTTAAATAATAATGTTGCACAATACTAAAACATTTATTATCATTTACTTCTAGCGGATATTTTTTATTATTAATAGTATGCTCTGATCCCTGAGAGTCATCTGATCCCCAATGCCAATGAATTGTGAATGGTGTAAGGCAACCTTCATTCCCAAATGTTATTCGCCATTTCTCGATCAAATCCAATTTTACTGAATAAATAATCGAATTATTTTCCAATTCTTAAAAAAATAAACTTACGGGATAAGATGTCCTTTACAACTGTTGACTGGGTATCAAGGGAGGATAAATTAGTAAGTTTTATTGGACTGAGAGCAGGCCAATATTGGGTATCTTTTGTTTGGATATTTATTGGTGACTGTCGCCTTCCACCACAAGAACTAATATTAAATCCATTATTAATAATATTAATATAAACATCATAATTTTGTAGGAAGGTAATAGGGAATGCAATACCGGGATACCGGTCATTTTTTCCGTTATTAAATTAAAATATTATTTTAAACAACAAAAAATGAATTTTACTGTTATATAAATTAGAATTTTTATTTTAACAAATCAACAATTAAATGCCGTTCTATTTACACGAAAACACTTCAAAATCGGGACACCCCCTATAAACTGCACACCACATAAATCTATTAGTGTGAATTAATAAACAAGCATCAGTTTTGTTGTATAAGAGTAAGTTGTATCAGAATTATTTAAATTTTAGAAAGAAAGTACAGCAAAAAAAAGTGCAGCAAAATTTTTATGACAAATATTTATTAATTTTGGTAAGTTTATTTATGTCAAATCCAAAGTTTGATATTTTTTTAAATTTATAAATGTATTCATTACAATAAAATATTTTAGAATATGGAGAATATAAAATTTATTCAACATTCAAAAGGCGGAGATAAGAATTCTATCTGGTTTTACTTTCTAAAAGAAAAATGAAACTGCAAAATGCAAGAAGTGTGCTAATTTTCTAAAAACGGGAGGGGCTCAACAAGCGACCTCTACATACATCTAGAGACAAAACATGAAATAAATTTACGGAAACATGCTGGTGCTGAACCTGTAGCTGGATCTAGCTTCCAATGTGATAAAGTGAATTTTCTAACCAAAATTACAAAATATTTCAAAAATACTAAGGAAGACTCACAAGCAGCGGTACTAGCAAGTGATGGTTTACCATTCAGAGTATTTATCACACCTGACGATCTTAGAAAATCACAAAGCATTAAATTTAAATGATGAGCTACCAAAATCAGCCAATCGTCAATTTTTAATTAATGGCAAAGGTTTAAGTATTACTTTCGATGAGGGGACCTCTCTAAGAAATCATCGATACATAAATATTAACTTTCATTCGGAAAATTGTTTTTGTAATTTAGGACTTCTACGCATCAATGGAAGTTTACCTGCAGTAAAATGTGTTGAGCTTTTGAGTGATAAATAGAATCATTATGGTTTGTCTTTAGAGAAGAATATCATTTGTTTAATAAATGATGGTGCAGCATTTATGCAAAAGGTACCTTATTTCCTAAAAATAAAATAAAATGCTTATTTCCTAGATGAAATAATTTAATATTTTTAAGAATTAAAGAAGTTCACATTTGAGGGGCCTCGATAATGTCAGGAAAAATTATTTACAATAATAAAATATTTTACATTTTGAATTTTGTAAAACAAACAATTGCAATAAATTGAATAAGTTATTTTTATCATAATTTTACAACCCAAAAAAAGGGTAGCCGACGAGTTTATCGAAAACGAGTCTATCGAAAAATATTATTTTTAAGGAATTAAAAACTTTTAATTATGGAACTGCTATGAAGCGGTATTACAGAAATTACACAATGGATTTCAGATATTGCTGAACGCTCTCCATCTAGGAATTTGGAAATTCATCGAACTGTTAAAAAAAGAACAAAGCTTAAATGAACTAAAAATAGAACAATATCTAAGTGGACAGCAACCTCCAGAAAAGAAGAAAAAATATCGTGATCTTGAAGCAAGATTGTTGTGGGTTGTCAATCGTTGGGATGAAAATATTGATATAAATGATCATTTACGATCGATTGCTCACAATCTTTATTATTAAATTTTAAAATTATAATATAAATATTTAAAAATAAAATATTTAAAATTTCTGTATATAAATAAAATATTTAAAAGTTTTTAATTTTATAAAAAGAGATTTGCTTTTTTGAGATAAAATCCTCAATTCGTAAGTTCCTAAAAAATATTGTTTTTCGATAAACTCGTCATTCGATCAATTGATCATTCGATAAACTCGTTTTCGATAAATTCGCTTTCGATAAACTCATTTTCGATAAACTTACCGGGAATCAAAAATCAAATAAGGTCACCAGAAAAATAATTTAAATATAAAAAATTGTTATTATTTTATTTTCTGCACTGGATTAAAATATATAGAAATGAACATCTAAATACAAAGAACAACTATTTTTGGTCACATCTTGTATATAATAAGATGTTTTCCTTCAATTAAAATAATTCTAAAATTTTAATAATAATAATAATAATAATAATAATAATAATAATAATAATAATAATAATAATAATAATAATAATAATAATAATAATAATAATAATAATAATAATAATAATAATAATAATAATAATAATAATAATAATAATAATAATAATAATAATAATAATAATAATAATAATAATAATAATAATAATAATAATAATAATAATAAATATAAGAAATTGGCACTCGAACATTTGTTTTACAATATATTTTGACAGTTTACCTGTCGTCATCAGACAGGATAAGAAAAACAAATTTAAATAATTATTTCTTTTTAATAAAAATATTTTTAAATTATAATTTAATTAATGTATCATTTTGTCAATTTTCAACAAATATATGTAAAGATTTTCATTATAATTTTATTTTAATATAATTGTTAAAATTTTGATTCTAACAAAAGAATTGAAATTTTATAAAATAAATACATTTGAAAAATAACAAGCTTAATAATAACAATAATAAAAATAATAATAATAATAATAATAATAATAATAATAATAATAATAATAATAATAATTAAAATAATTAAAATAAAATTTATAATAATAAGTATAAAGTGATGATTTCTTGATAGTTGCATTTATTATTTGAAACAATAAAGTGATTATTTAAGCCTTTTGCTGCGAATAATGTATTTAATGAAAATTTTCGACTATAAGATAATCCTTGTCAATCTCCTGGAATTTAGCAATCTTCTTCCCTAACATACATTTCTATCTTTCTTTTATTTTTTTTTCTTACTTCTCATTGGTTATAAATATAATATAATATAATGATATACTTTCTTTTTCTGAATTTTTAAAAATTTTATTTAAAATTAAAATAAATATCATTTAAAATTCAAAATGACACCAACTAAAATTTTTAAATTTCTAAAGCTTTTATTATTAGCCCATAGAAGCCTACTCCAATAAAATATTTCAAATATTTAAAAATATATGCGATTTAAATATTTTAATAAATGTGTCAATTTTGATTTTTAAATCCTTTCTTTTGAAAGCATATTTCCTAAAATTTCTATATTATTTTAATTATTACTTTTTTAAAATTTTTTTTTATATATTATCAGTTATTCTCAAGATCGATGACAACAGATCAAATTGATGATTTCATTAATTTCTTCTTTAGTGTTGATTGTTGGCCGTCTGTTTATAATGAGAATTGCTTCTTTGAATCTGACATTTTTTTAAATGTTTTCATTGGCTATGGTATCGATTGAAATATTTTTTCTTTCCTCTGTTGGTTGACACTGTTGGTTATGTCTGTTTATCGAGAATTTTCCACCATGATCTAGATGTTTCCTTGCATACATTGCTAGTGATGCAATAGATGATGTTATTTCTAAAGCATATATCTTTCGGTGTTTAGCAGTTTTCCATTGTGCAATTGTTTTCTCTATTTGTGTTGTTTACCAGAGCTTTTGAAATTGAGGATGGCTGCTTCATCTATTTCTCTGTTTATACTGAACTTTGGTCATGATAATTTAAGCCTTTTGCTGCGAATAATGTATTTAATGAAAAGATTTTCGACTATAAGATAGTCCTAGTCAAATCAATAATTAGTGCAAGAACTTTACCACTACATTAACAGTCAACATAAAATATCACTATTTTATGACTTTATTAAATAGTAAAATGCTTTTAAAATCATACAAATTATGAGCATAAGATTGATATATTCCATTGTTGTGTTGAAAAGATTTTACAATTAAAAGTTAAAAATTTTTTTAAAATTTTAAAAACATGAAAAATCAAAACTGGAAGGAACAAAATAAATGTTTGATACTTGTATTTGCCATTCACATTTACCTAATAATTAATGTTATAATTAAAATAATTAATTTGTATTGGCTATAATATTATTGTGATTTCGAATTAGAATCAAATGCTCATTTGAAAAGAAAAAAAAATTTTATAACAAGAAACATTTATGGAAATGATCTTTTCTTTGAATGGCTCAAATTTTGTTTTCTGTACCGGGATCCCAAAGTGCCTAACGCGACTTAATAATTACATTTTCTAAATTTTTATATGAACTTATTTATCTTTTTTCATTTTTTTATTTATCGTGTTTATGTGGTGTCGGCATTTCTTTTTAATCTTTTTAGTACTTTCTTATATTCCCCATTTTATATTTGATTATCCACTGTGAGCAATGTCTCGACAACAGTTCAGATTAATTGCAAAATCAAAACTCCCATACCTATGAAGAAAACAATCTTAAAAGCCCCAAACTCCAAAGGGAAGGATTGTCACAATAAATTAGTCACATATAAATTTATTCCTCACATGTGGTTCATATAAGGATGTCTTTTTGCTTTGTGTAAAAATATGAATTTTTTTCATTGATATCAGCATATTTTTATCCCTCCTCTAATTAATTATCCATTTCATGTAATTACATTTGCAATTTATTAAATTAATTTTTATGAATTATTGATAAAATCGAGTTGAAAATCTACATTAAATTATCTGTAAAATATGTACAATCTTTTATTTATTTCACCATTGACCTATTTTCATTTTAGAATTCTTTTATTTTCATTGTTTAATTGAGGATAAATCGATATCTGTTTTTATTTGACTCGAATATTTGACACAAGCTTTTTTACAAAAATTGAAATAAATATTAAAAATATTGATCTGTAGTCTGAAAACAAATTAAAATAAAGAAAATTGAAAACAAAAAGTTGATAAGAATTAAATAGCTTTTGTATTGGAATTATTTTGTTGGAACATATTTGGAAGTTTATATGAATTTATTGGTTAGAAATTATTTTATTGTTCTTGTAAAAGGTCTACAATTTTTGATTTGTAATTTATTATGACTCGATAACTTTGATTTTGGTCAAAATATAATATAGTACAACGGTGGATAAATGCGGCACCGAGAGCCGCATGTGACTCTTTGTCAACTTCAGTATGGCTTCCATTGAAAGTTAAAATTCATTGTTTTATTATTTCAGAACTTTTGTTTTACTGAATCCTTATAAATTAAACTCAGTATTTTGGTATAAGAATTGGATTTTTATTGTTTTATTAATATCTAGATTTTTTGTTATTTCAANTTAAGAGAAAGCAACTTGTTAATAAAGGAAATGAATATCGAGAATATCACCAAACTACTTACTGTTATCCTCGAGAACACCTATTTTACCTTTGAACAAAATATCTATAAACAAGTTAAAGGTCTGCCTATGGGTTCTAGCATATCAGGACTGCTAGCAATCATCTTTATGGATAACCTCGAACGACAGACACTGAGGACCATACAACCCATCGGTTTCTATGCAAGATATGTAGATGATATCTTCATCACGACCAAAAACAGAAAAGAAGCGGAGGAAATATTTCATACATTCAATGCGGCTCATCAAGATATTAAGTTCGAAATCGAATATCCGGAAGAAGATGGATCCCTCAATTTATTGGATTTGAGAATCAAAATAGAAGAAAATACTCCAACATACGGGTTCTACAGAAAACCAGCTCGCAAAGAAATATTTATGCACCAAAGATCAGCGCTTCCATACTTACAGAAAGTACATGTCATAAGAAACGAGAAACAAAGAATAGCCAATCGATGCACGGAGAAAAACGAAAACTTTAAAGAGCAATCAAATTTCAATAAAATCCTACACCGAAACGGATACCAAGGTGAGGACATTGAAAAAATGAATTCTACCCCAAGAAGATCTAGGGAATTAACACAAAAGAATCAGAAATATTTCTATCTGAATATCCCATTCATCAGTGACATACTCGACTTCAAGATCCTGAAAGAACTTAAACGTACCGGTCTTCCAATTCGGATAGCACATAAATCTTGGACATTGAGAAGGGCTCTGGCAGGCAACATAAATAGAGAAAACAATTGCACAATGAAAAAACTGCCAGACACCGAAAGATATGTGCTTTAGAAAAAACATCGTCTATTGCATCACGTGCAATGTATGCAATGAAATCTACATTGGAAGTACCCTCAGGACATTGCACCAAAGAGTTAAAGAACATCTAGATCCTGGTGGAACATCCTCGTTGGGCAGACATCTCCGGCAGTGTCAGCCAACAGAGGAAAGAAAAAATATTTCAATAGAAATCATAGCTAATGGAAACATCCAAAAGAAAAATGTCAGAATCAAAGAAGCAATTCTCATCATAAACAGACAGCCAAAGATCAACACTAAAGAAGAAATCAATGAAATCATGAATTTGATCTGTTGTCATTGACTTTGAGAATAACTGACAATATATAAAGAAATTAAAAAAAAATAGAATAAATTAAAAAGTAATAATTAGAATAATATAGAAAAAAATTTTAAAAAATAGGGTTTGAAAATCAAAATTGACACATTTATTGAAATATTTAAATAGCTATATAAGCTATAAATATATATAAGTAGTTATTGGAGGCTTTATTTAAAATATTTTCAAATATTTTATTAGGCTTCTAAAAGCTAATTATAGAAGCTGTAAAAAATTTAAAAATTTTTAGTTTTTGTCATTTTGAAATTTTAAATGTAAAAATTATAAAAAAATTTTAAAAGTTTTTAGTAAAACAATTCATTATATTTACAACCAATGAGAATTAAGAGAAAGGAAATAAAAGAAAGATTGAAGGGTATTTTGAAGAAGAACATTGCTAAATTCCATGAGATTGACAAGGACTATCGTATAGTCGAAAATTCTTTCATTAAATACATTATTTGCAGCAAAAGGCTTAAATTATCATTTTATTGTTTTAAATAATAAATGCTGCTACCAAGCAATCATCATTTTATAAATGTTTCAGTTTGATTCTCGCTTTTCTAGAAACTAATATTTTTAGTTGCTATTTTTATCAGGTATTTTTCACATTTTTGTGAATTACTGATTAATTATGAAATTTTTATGGAATATTTCAAAGGTTTTTATGATAATGTTTGACGGTATTTTTCATGGAAATTTACTAAACATAGCAAGTCAGAGCATTATGGAAAAGAGAGTTCCGTATGAATGTTTTGTATGTTTTGAATGATATTGTCCTAGGTCCTGACTGTCTATTGAATCATATGAGCTTTTGTTGATCTTCATTGCCGTCTTCTTTGCGCCTTAAATTTAAAAATGTCGTAATCAGATATAGTTCATAGTCTATATTTTTCTCTGCAAATTCCAGTCCTTGTTCTTCTTATCACAAACATTATTTTATCTTTTCCCGCTAACATTTATTCTGTATTATCTTTCGGATACAAATTCTAGTAATATCCTAAATTCTATTTGCATTCAATTTTTAGCATTAGTGTCAAACATAATTAATTTTCCTAAAATATTTGTGCATTTAAAATATCTGAAATTTTTAAATTAAAAAAATTGATTATTTATAAGTAAATATTTCTTTCGCTTGCTCGCATAATTTTGCACATTTCCCAAAAAGGATTGGGTGCGCACTGTCATGAAAAATGTTCTGCCTAGAATTGTTAACTTTTTATTTGACTTATTTCACGATGCGATATTTTTCTTAAACCTCTTCATTATAACAAAATAAATAATTTTCAATTTTTTATGCATACTTTTCAAGGATAAATAGAAAATAATTTTTTTTATAATTAACCAGTAAAAATAGAATAAATAAATCTATTGTCGGTTAATTATTATTATTATTATTATTATTATTATTATTATTATTATTATTATTATTATTATTATTATTATTATTATTATTATTATTATTATTATTATTATTATTATTATTATTATTATTATTATTATTATTATTATTATTATTATTATTATTATTATTATTATTATTATTATTGGTTAATTATCAGTTCATGTCTCGCGTCTGTGTGTGTTTTTTGGCTTGGAGATTTGGATTGAATTGTGTGCGCACACAGACGCGGACAATTGTCGAGTTTTAATCAAATATTTTGGAGATGTGAGTTTTTTTGAAATTTATATTTTGGATTGATCAAGTTGTTTAAATTTGGTATGTTTCTGGAAGTGTATTTTTTGAAAATAAAATTTCTTTAATGGATACGATTAATACAGATAACTACTATTATCATAAATGCAACAGGGATGTTCACATATCTCAGGATGGTAAATGTGTGACGTGCAATGATGGATATATTGAAAGAATTGAATCGGATAACTCAATGGAAAGTGATGATGATGACTTGAATGTTTTTTATATTATTCGTCTTATTCCTGGTGGAAGTACTACAAACGAAACTGATGGTTCCTTTTTTTATTACTCCAAGAGATCCTGATAACAGAAATAGTGTTTTTGGCCAACTAATATCAAATTTATTTGGTGGATTGCTACCTCTAGATTTTAGATCAGATTCGTCAGATTACATATTTTCAGATCAAAGTTTCGACAATTTTGTAACGAGTATTATGAATCAATTTGAACAGAGTGATCCTCCACCAGCAAATGAGGCAGATATTTAGAAATTACAAGTCAAGAAAATCACCGAAGCTAATAATACAGGTTCCATTTGTCTGTCAGATTATGAGGTGGCCGATGAAGCGTACGATCATAAATATTATTATTATTACTATTATTATTATTATTATTATTATTATTATTATTATTATTATTATTATTATTATTATTATTATTATCATTATTATTATTATTATTATTATTATTATTATTATTATTATTATTATTATTATTATTATTATTATTATTATTATTATTATCATTATCATCATCATTATTATTCTGAATATAATTATTTAGAACATGTGGAGGTCAAAGGCAGTCTTCAATCGATATCACACCAGATTCCACAATTTATTGGAAGGATATGAAGTTGCCCATCATTTCCCGAACAACCTTTACCAATAAATCTGTAACAATTGACAAAACATTTTCAACAAGTACAAAAAATGCTGTTTTACTCATTTTACATTTTATTTATATGAAGTTTATCTTAATTTTAATGAAAATTGGAAAATAACCTTTGGGGGATATGGTTGTTTGAAACCGGTTACAGTCCTCTGGCATTGGGTATCAAATAACTATATTGGATCTGAACATACGCTGCAAGGTACCCAATTTCCAATGGAAGGTCAGCTAGTAAGCTATGACTGTGATCTTTATTCTTCATACCAGCAAGCATCGGTTTCATCAAATGGCCTCCATATAATTGCTTTCTTTTACAAGGTAAATTTGAATAGAACAATTTTCTTCTATTTCATCATTGTTCAGATTGGGTTAGTTAACCCTGTAATAGATAAGATAATTCAGGCTATCACACCGAACAGGTTGTTAAAAGAGTTCTCTGTCAATGTCACAGAAATTTCTCCTACAGAATTGCTCCCAAAAGATTTAAGGAACTACTATAGATATCAGGGGTCATTGACTACTCCTCCGTGTACTGAAAACGTTATCTGGACGGTGTTACAATCTGTACAAGATATCCACGAAAAGCAAGTAAAACATAATACTTATATTACATAAAAATATATAAATCCTTTCAGCTGCTACTTTTGAGAAGATTAATTTTCGGAAATCCCGAAACAGGATATATGGTAAACAATTTTCGGCCAGTTCTCCCAATTGCAAAGTCAACTGATTATATATATCGAAATGTCTTTGCATCTTTCAATGAGAGTTGATGTTTCTTCGTGCAATGAACACTTGAGTTGTTATCATTAATAATGATTAATAATAACTAATAAAGATTATTATGGACTACTTATGTTATTTGTAAAATCTGTTTAAGTAGTGTGGAATAAACTTTAAAACTTTAATAGTTAGTTCCACTTAAATAATATATTTAAAAATATTTTTAAAATATGAAAAAGAAACATACCAATAATTGTCACTGAAAAAGGTCAATTACCTCTTCATGACTTGTGACAACCATCTAGTACAGAAATATTTATTATATATTTCAAAAATGATTTTTTATTTATGTTTTTGTTTTAATGTTGATTAATATGTAAATGAAAGCCGAGTGCAGATTTTATGTGAATGCTGAATGAATTATGTTAAAAAATGCATGTTTGAATTTATTATTTAAATTTATAGTAGATTTTTCCGTTAGGAATCTCTGTCAATTTATTGTGAGATTATGTCGCTTTCGCCGATTAAAGTCAGTATAAATAAATTTCTACATTGGCATATTGTATGATTTTTGCAGGACATACTAAATAGATACAATGGACTTTATATATGGCAAATTTTGGTATGCTGAATATGTTACTTTTTGGGAAATACGGATAATGGTGTTGGCAGCAACGAATTTATCCCTTTGCGCTTATAACCTATGTCAGCGATTGAAAGTTTATATTTGCACCTCATTTTTTTTCATAAAATAAAACAAATGGTAAAAATGTAATAATAAAGAATTGAAAAATCATTCTTGACAGAATAATAATCAGGTTATATTATAAATGTATATACATATTCAATTTCAATTTTGTTTTAATGCGATGGATGTTTATTAATACTTGTTTATTAATACAAAGTTTACAAAAGCAAAGAATTCACTTTATCGAAAATTCTTGAATATCAAAAAGTATCGATATATTTACTGATTCATAGTCTTCAAGCTTTTTAATAAATAAAATGGAAAATAATTTAATGAATAAAATCACAAGGCTTTCAGTATTACCTTTGCAATTAACAGAATTAATGAAACTTGTAAAATGCCTGTAACAATTGACATTATTGGACGTGATTTGGGATTATATCAATCCATCTGAGAAAGGAAAGAGAGGATAGACAAATGGATGAAATTTAATTTTTCTATTGTATCAAAACAACGTGTTTCCGCTAAAATAAGTAATCCTATTGATTTGTATCTTAATTATCATAAGAAAAGAATTGAAAAATTGGTTTGTGTTTCTGACATTACAAAAGAAAAAGGGTATTGGTTATTATTTTTATTATTAATTATCATTATTGTATTATTATTATTGTTTTATTTTTATTATTTCTTAATTATGAATAATTAATTTGATTGTCGTTGGCATCGTTTATTTGTAGACTAATTGTTGAATTTGTAAGAGCATCATTTTGATCAAAGCCAGAAGATGTTTCCATTATTATCTTTATCATTATTCAGATAATTTTTGAAATGTTTTAAATGCCTTTCTTCAAATTTTAAATGTACAAACCTGAAATGTGATTATTATTATTATTATTATTATTATTATTATTATTATTATTATTATTATTATTATTATTATTATTATTATTATTATTATTATTATTATTATTATTATTATTATTATTATTATTATTATTATTATTATATTATTAATGTTATTATCATCATCTTAATCATTATTATTATCATTATTATTATTAAGTAGGTAGTTAGTTGCGTACGGCAGCACGACTATTCGGTGTAACCCCTAACCCCTACCCCATTCGGAAAAAAATTGCAAGTGCAGTAATTACGTCATAATTTTTTATTTCTGACTATAGTGAGGGAGCATCGATGGGTCCTGTGATTTTCAATACAAAATCCGACTAAAACTAAAAAACCCATCATATTTCAAAGTATAATAAGGGTGGGTCTACTTTGTCTTGTAATTTCTATACAAAATACGATTCTCGTTAAAAAGCCATGGTAATTTAAAGTCCCATTATATTTTCAATACAAAATCCATTTATCACTAAGAAAGGCATGATATTTTTAAGGTCCTAGGATATTTCGCACACAGAATCAATGGTTAGATATTAGATTAATCATTGACTATGTGAAATTAAAAGTTAAATTTTTAAATTAAGTAATCATGGGTCTAAAATTTTAAATTAAGTAAATTTATGATAAATAAACAATCAAAGAACGAAGGCAAAGTTTCTATTATAGAAAATCGCCAACTAAGTGTATTAAAATATAACATTGCTGGAGACAGTTAATGAATCTTACCAATGCATCAAATGAATTATTATGAAAAGTTTTGCCAAACCACTGACAAAATGTATTGAGTACGCACTTGGAAAATTTAATCTTGATAATGTAAAGCCACATAACTTCTTCAGAGGATTAGTACGGCGTTCAGATAAGCCCAAATAACAGACCAAGGGTTATTGCGACACAAGTTTATTGAAGCTCTTCCAAAGAATATTAAGCTCATAATCACAAGTTTTCAAGAAAAGTCTATGGAAGAATTGGCTGCAATAGCGTACGGGATGATGGCATGCATGGAGAATGAAACACCATATTCGAATGACAATTTTAAAATCCAGACATTAATGAATGAAATCGCGGAATTAAAAGAAGAAATATTCTTTTTAAAGGAAACTCCAAAGAAATCGAAAAACCTTTGTTTCTATCATACTAAATATGGAAAAACGCCAGGAAATGTGACAAACTGAAAGATAGATATTTATTTGCTTTATATGTGCCGCGAAATGGAAAAATACTTCGAAATTAACCACCATCGAAGCGTGTATTCAAAAGCGATGTACAGTAAATCAAATTTTTATTTTTAATAATAAAGACAAATTTGTAATGGATACAGGAGCATCTGTTTCATATCTGCCACGAAAATATTTCAATCCAGAAATTCGTGCTCATCTCGACTTACAGCTGCTAATAGTACTCCAACAAAATGTTATGGGAATAGGATTGATCTACGAATCGATGACAAAACAACTAGTTGGCTTTTCCATGTATGCGATGTATCACAGCCTATTCTTTGTGCAGATTTTCTAGCAGCACATCACGCATTAATCGACTAGAAGTTGAAAAGAGTTTCAATTAATTTGATAGTTGATAATAATCTGTTGAGTTACTTTAACAAACCAGAAAGTTGCGCCAAAACGACAACACAACATGACATTGTGTCAAATGATATCGTCAGATCATTTCCAGCAAGTCTATTATATGGCGATAAATTAAAAGCTGCCAAAGATTGGTTTAATAAAATGGTAGACACTGGCAAATGTCGATTATCAAACTCGCCAATTTCTTATCCACTAGTCGTTGTAAATCAAAATGGAAAATACAAATTTTGCGGTGATTACAGAAATCTGAATACAGCAACCATTCCTGATAGATATCCAATTTCAAGAATCGAGGATATATTGCAAATTATGAGAAATAAAAAATATTTCTCTACTATCGACCTTGAAAAGGCATATTTACAAATTTCAATGAACGAAAATGAAATTCCAAAGACAGCAATAACTACTCCGTTTGATATGTACGAATTCATTTTTATGCGATTTGGTTTACGAAATGCCGCATCGACTTTCCAAAGAACAATTGACACAATATTGCGGAAATTTCCATTCGCAAGAGCATACTTGGATGATGTAATTACTGCATCAGACACAGAAGAAGAACATGACAACCATTTAAAAATAATTGCAAAAGAATTAAAAAAAGTTGGATTGTTAATTAATGTAGGAAAATGCAAAATTATGCAATCTGAAGTAAATATTTAAACTGGAATTTGTCCTTTAAAAATAAAAATTACAAAAATAAAAAATTATAAATTGCCAGAAACAACAAAACAACTAAAAAGATTTTTAGGTATTTTCTTTCAGAGTCTGCAAATAAATTGGAATTATAAACTCATTAATAATATAAACTCATTAATTCTAAATCCAAAAAGATAATTTGAACGGAGGAAAGTCTAAAATGTATTGATGATTACGAAATTGATGATTACGATTATTACAAAAAACGAACAAACTCATGAATCAGAACCTACCACATTGAGATCTGATGCCTCAGGAACAGGTATTGGAGAGTACTGGAGCAAAACAGGTGACCAATATCATTTTTTACCAACTGTTGATGAACACAAAATTTAGATACATGACATACGACAGAGAATTACTTGCAATATACAAAGATTGCAAGCATTTCCGTCATTTTCTTGAAGCCATTGAATTTGTGATACAGTCGGATCACAAACCAATCGCCTAAGGACAACCAAAAGACCCAAGCAACAGACAATGGAGATATCTCCAATATATTCACGAATTTCGATTCCAGATAGTTTACTACACTGGAAATAAAAACCAAGTTGCTGATGCACTTTCTAGAACAGACGTTCAATTAGTTTCAGAAAACCTTCACCCGTGGCCGAATGAAGAGATACTACAAAAACAGAAAGAAGAGATGAAGCATTATAAAGATAAATTATTAATGAAGAATGGGAAATTAATATTACCTCTGAGTTTCAGAAGAGAAGTTTTTCAGATGATTCACAATGTCGCTCATCCAGGAATACGAAGGACCAAAAGATTGATGTTGACCATTGATGAAAAACTATTGCAAGATTGTATAACCATCTCAAAATCTATTAAGGACTGTGAATTCGTGTAATTAAAAAATGTTGTACGGAAATCATTAGAAGCTCCATATACAAGTCCATTTCGTGTATTAGAAAAGCAGTCAAAATATTTCAAGCTATCGAATGGGAGAGTGTATCAGTAGGTAGTTAGTAGCCCTCAACAGCTACAACTTGCTGCAACTTACATTTTTTGCTTTTTTGATTACATAATTGTTGTGGTGGGCTACACTTTTTTTCTGGGATTTTCAATACAAATAAATTATTTTCAGACTATAGTGAGGGATCTCGATGGAATCTGAGAATTTCAATAGATAAAAGGGTCCTCGTTAAAAACATAGAATTTTCAGACTATAGTGAGGGGGTCTCCTTGGTCCTGAGATTTTCAATACAAAATTTATTTTTCAATACAAATAAATTTTTCTCTGACTATAGTGAGGAGCTCTCGATGGAACCTGAGAATTTCAATAGAAAAAAGGATCCACACAAAAAAAGCCAAGGATTATTCACACTATAGTGAGGGGCTCTCCTTGGTCCTGGGATTTTCAATACAAAAAGGTAGTTTTGAATACAAAAAGGTGGTCTTCAATAAAAATGAATGGTAATTTAAGGAGGACAGGATATTTTCAATAGAAAAAGATAGTTTTCAATAAAAAAGCCAAGGATAGGCCAGTAATATTTGGTTGGGTCACCTTGGTGCTGTGATTTTCAATACAAATTTCAATTATCAATAAAAACGCCATAGTAATTTAAGGTCTCAGGTCATTTTCAATACAAAATCCGACAATCACTAAAATAGGGATGAAATTTCCCAACTAAATTAAGGTGGGTCTCCTTGGTCCTGGGATTTTCAATACAAATTTCAATTATCAATAAAAACGCTTATTTTCAATACAAAAAGGGGTTTACACTAAAAAAGTGTGGTAAATTTTTGAATTAAAGTAAATTATGGTTCTAAAAATTGAATTAAAGTAATCAATGGTCTAAAATTTTTGAATTATAGTAAATTAAGATTCAAATAAGTAAATTATGGTTCTAAAATTTAAAATTAAAGTAAAGTATGGTCTAAAGTTTTAAATTTAAGTAAATTATGATCTAAAATTTTAATTTAAAGCAATCAATGGGCTCAAATAAGTAAATTACGGTCTAAAATTTAAAATTAAAGTAAATTAAGGTCTTAATTTTTAAATTAAGTAATCAATGGTCAAAAATTTTAAATTGAAGTTAAATAAGTAAATTAAAGTAATAATTTTTAAATAATTAAATTAAAGTAATGTAATAAGTAAATTAAAGTAAGATTTTTTAATTTATTAACAAAAAGTTAGAATAATAGTAGGTGTTTGAGAATTGAAATTTTTTAATGAAAGTGTTTATGAAATAAATTTTTAAGATAATTTTTTTTGAAAATTTTAATGATATATTTTTCAAAGACAAATTTAATAATTATATTTATTAGTAATAATTCAACAACAAAACAACAATCAGATACCAACTAACAAGTACAAGATACTAACAACTTAGTATCATCTACCAGTAACTTACGAACGCGTATTTACAACTAAATACCTACAACTAGATACTAACAACCAGCTAACTACCAGCTACCAAGTACCATGTACTAACAACAACCAAGTACTCACAACCGTCAACAACCAGGTACTAAGCATTATCAACCAAGTACTAATTATTTTCAAACTTCTACCAGATACTTGCTACCAAGTGCAAGATACGAAGTACAAAACACTGTCACAAGTTACCAAATATTTACGACCAGATGACCACATGATAATATTGGTTAAATAGGTAAATTAATGTTTAATTTTTAAATTAAGTAATCAATGATCTAAAAAACAAAAAGTTAGAATAGTAGTCGGTGTTTGAGAATTAAAATTTTTTTAAGATAATTTTTATGAAATAATTTTTAAAGATAAATTTAGATGCAAATTTCAATGATAATAATAATATTCGTAATGATATAATAATAATAACAATAATAAAAATTATAATTGTAATGAAAAAATACTAATAATAATAATAATAATAATAATTCAACAATCAGTTACCAACAACCAGATACTAAATATTTTTAACTATGTGCTAACAAATAAGTTTCAAATACTTACAACATCATGATAACATTTACCTACTAACTCTCAAACAATTAGATACT
This sequence comes from Schmidtea polychroa, assembly GCA_959609185.1. Lineage (NCBI taxonomy): Eukaryota > Metazoa > Platyhelminthes > Tricladida > Dugesiidae > Schmidtea > Schmidtea polychroa. The sequence goes on along the minus strand of CAUHTR010008185.1, from coordinate 8,586 downwards.
TACAACTAACTACTTACAACCAACTAAATATTCGTCATTGTATTTTTTGAAATGCATTTTTTAAATAAGTTTTTTTATTTAGCTTCAAAAATATATTTAAATTACAATCAGTAGAAAAACCTTTTCTAAATGTCTAAATTTGACGAAAATGATGGTTTTCATCAAAAATATATAATTGTCAACTCAACACCAAGTGGAATTGAAGATAAAATTACGATGAAAGACTACAGAATTCTAATTTACAAAACATTCTTCTTTTAATTAATTACAACTTACTTATTGCAAAGTAAAAATTGTATTAAATGAATAGTTATTGTTGATTCGTTTTATTATATATACTCTGAGTTTATCTGACAAGATGTTTTGACCCCCCACCCCTGAGGGTATTAGTCATAAGGTTACTGGTCGTAAAGGTATTGGTAACACTCAACTAGATACTAACAACTACCATCAAAACCCATCGAGAAATTGACAAATATCAACCTACAACTATATATAACAACAATCAGTTAACAACTGGTTAACAACTATAACAACATCGTACAAACTACCAAGTACAAGATATCAAAAACTTAGTATCATCTACCACTAACTTAAGAACACGTATTTTCAACTAGATACCAAACGCTATCAGTCAAGTACTTACAACAAGATACCAAGCACTATCAGCAAAATACTATCAACTAGATACTAAGTAACAACAATCAACTGACAACACATAAAAATAACAGCAATTAAATACAAAATATTCTTTATTACATACAATATCTTCTTGTCAACATCTACAACTAAACTCTACCAATCAGATACCAATATACTAACAACCAAGTACTTACTAACAAATACCAACAACTATGTAGTACATAGTATGTACCAACAAATAAATCTTTAAAAGAAAATACTCTTCACTTTAAAAAATTGGATGAAAAATTAATTGAACTTTCAATAACTTGGTAAAAATTGATTAAATAATTGTAAAAATTTAAATTATTCAAAATAAATATCATAAAAATGTAATTAATGGACAGGAAAGAACTTTAAATTCTAACCATTAATCATCCAGTAAATAAAAAAATACTTATCCTTCAAGTTAATATGAATCAACTAAGATAATAAATTAATAAGAATTTTGAAATAAGATCTAGTAGATAATTGATTTAGATTGAATAAATAAATTGAAATAAATTAATTTTAATTATTTCTTTAAAAGTAATACATGTATATTCAATTTGATTGAGTGATTGCTCAATATATTCAAATTATCAGTATAAATTCATTACAATTATCAATGTCGTCAATCTACACTAAAAGAATTATCATTAAATTCCAAAAGAGATTGATATAAGCCCACTAATGATAACATCTAATAAACCAGTAAATTCATTTAAATGACAATATTCTATCATTTGTTATATCCAAGCGAATTCTCCAATAAAATCATCTAAAAAGAATCATTTTCCCCCTAAATATATCAATATTTAAAGATTGGTATTTTAATGATAAGTACTTGTTAAATATCATATATTCTCCTTAAACAAATAAGATTCCTTAAAATCCCTTAAATGACTATATTAATACCCTTAATTCATATTATTACAAATATTTCACTAAAATCATCTAAAAAGCATCAAATTTCCCTGAAATAACTATCTCAAACTAATAAGATTCCTTAAAATACCTTTAAATGTCTATGATTATATCTTTAATTCCTATTATCACACATATTTGACATATTTCACTATTGACAAAACCAGTTATAATTAAATTTTTGTTATAAATGTAAATCACTGTACTCGAAATTTAAAATAAATATTACTGTACAATATAACCGACTAAGTCCCATTGAAAGATTAAATTTATGCATTCAATAAAATATTTTCTTCAAATGATCATTTTTACCGATATTCAACCGACAACATTACATGATTCTTAAATTTATCCATCAAATAAAATCTAATGATAAAACCGGTTATAATTAAAAAATAATTAAAAATAATTAAGTTTTTGTTCTAAAACTCGAAATTAAAAATAAATATTACTGTACAATATGACTGTACTGACTAGGTCCCATTGAAAGATTAAATCTTTCCATTCAATAAAATATATTTCTTCAAATGATCATTTTTACTGATATTCAACCGATTTAATTAATAATTAAAATCACCCGATAAATTTCTTCCAATAAAGATCAATTTTTTTAGTTGTTGTCGATGTTTTAAGTGAATATTTCTTAACTTTTGTTTACCTATAACATTTACATAAAGATAAAAATAATTTAAAGTTGATGTCAATCCCAATTATCCCTAAAGATTTCATTGTCAAAACCAAGTAAATCGATCATTATCTCTACTTAATAAAACATTGTTCTAAAACATAAATCTAAATTAATAAAACGATATAAGTTCAAATTATTATTGATTCATAAATTACTAATGTATTGCCATGCCCTTAAAACATTTCCCTTAAAAAATTGATATTTTACCAACATTACCCATTTAAATATTCAAAAGATTCCATCTTAACCGAACATTCATTAAATCCAACCGACTATATCCCCTTGAAAGATTATATATTCCCACCTTATCCGATCTCTCATTAAATATTTTTACTTTTTAAACATTTATTTACATCCCTTAATTTCCTTAAAGAATTACCCACTTGAGCCCTTTAATATATCAATTCTCTAAAATCCATAGAAAATTCTTCAAAAATATGAATTTTATTTAATTGTTACAGACACCAAATATTCTTTCATTAAAATAATTGAGTAGCTTTGTAGTAAGAGTTCACTAAAAGATCAAAATTCATTATTGCCTACAAATATTTCACCCATCAAATACCTAACTAGAGATGATATATATTGATTGATCATAATTCTTCATCGATTCAGCCAATCATTTTCAAGCAATAATAGCAAACTAAATCATAAATTTCAGTATATTCTGCAATAATTATCAAGTAAATTTAAAGTCATTGATAATGTTAATTGGTTTTTAATCTTATGATTTTTGAAAGTGCATCAAATATAAATGGAAACATTCTTAGAAAATTATTGAAAAAATTATTTAGTCAAAGCAATATCATTAAAAAGTCATCAAAAATTAAACCTATCAATTGATTATTAACCTGTCATTAAAATTTAATTTTTATTTAAAATTAAAAAACAAGTCAAAATGATTTAGCAAATTATCAAGAAATTCAATTGAAATCACCATTAAAATTTTAATTTTAAATTAATCAACATTAAATTCATAAAATTATTTAGTCAAATTCAATATCATTACAAAGTCATAATCAACAAAATTTATCCTGTCACTCTAATTATTAACCTAACTATCATTAAAAATAAATTTTTTATTTAAAATGAAAAAACAAGTCAATAAAAAATACAGCAAATTATCAAGAAATTAATTAAATTTATCTTATAACTAACTTTAAATTTTTAAATATTCATTCAATCAACATGAAATTCAATAAAATGATAGAATTTCACAAAAATAATAGAAATTCACTAAAATCATAGAAATTCACAAAAATGATAGAAATTCACAAAAATAATAGAAATTTATAAAAATGATAGAAATTCACGAAAATGATAGAAATTCACAAAAAATGGTAAAAATTCACTTGAATATTTACAAAAACCATCAACAAAAAATTACCATTGATTGCCTTAAACAACAAATTTGCCTAAATAATCATTCAAATAAAAGCGTTAAAATCAAATACCAGTACCTTTATGACCAGTACCTTTGCGACATGTTGAATGTGAGTAGTACCCCTGTGACTAGTATCCTTAGGGGGTCAAAACATCTTGTCGGAATAAAACGAATTAGGTGGAGGTGCCCTAATTACTTACTTGTATCAGTTGATCGTCTAAAACCAGCATGGCAATTAAATTAGGAGGGGAGAATTGTTGAGATTAGAAATGCATTAATCACACAAAACGATTTTAACAAAAGATTAATTTTGTTTAAATAATTAAAAATTGTGATAAAATAATTATTTAAATTTTGTTATATCTTTATGTCAAATCATAACACTAACAAACAGAATAACCTCAAAATCAGAGATTTACTTGCAAAATGTAACTGTATGAACCTTTACCAAGTACCATGACTATGTTGCTCAAAGATCACAAAGATCCTTTAAGACGTAGACCTATTGTGTCTGCTGTTGACACTCCATTCAGAACTCTTTCATAATTTCTTACTGAAAGCCTCAAAAATCTTCTAAATCTTATCCCCTGTCATCTTAAAAACACAAACCAATTTGTTACTGAAATTACAAACTTATCTCTTTCCACACCATTAGAGCAACAATACTTCTGGGGATGTCTTGACGTTTCAAATCTTTATTTATCTATCCATCTCACTGGAGAGAACAACGTCTTTACAAATGCAGCTTCTTTCTTCGAAACTTTCAAATCAGAAACAGTTTTTGCAGACCTATCTGAACAATATTTCATAGAAATTGTCAAACTAGCCATAAACTCATATACTGTATTAATTAAAGAAAAACCGTTTAATCAAATTCATTGTTTAACTATGGGTAACAACCTTTCACCAATTTTAGATATTTTCTACATGAATCATATAGATCATTTTTTGAAGATAAGATACTGTTGTGGGAAAGATATATTGATGACATTTTCGTAGTCTCCACACTACCTCTCAACATAATCTTGGCACGTGCAAACTCCACTAACACTAATATACAGTTCACTCTTGATCAACCTGACCCATAAAACAAAATTGCTTTTTTAGACACTGAAAGACTACAAATTAAGTTAAAACGGAAAATTGCTAATAAACATTTAAATTGTATTTATCAAATTACATAAATTTTTATATAAACATTTAAATTAATAACTTAAACTAAGCTTAAAATATATATTATTACTTAATTAATAAATGAAACCAGCATTGAAATCAACATCAGAATTAAAAGAAAAATCTCGAAGATATTTGTTTTAATATTACCAAATAAAACACAGTCTGTGAATAGAATAAATTTTAGTTAAGTGATTTTATTTTGGTGATTTTATTAAGTAATTTTATTAATGAATACCGAAAATGAATTTGATGTCGTTGCTGCTAACAGATACCATGATAAGTCCTTCTAAAGGTCTAGACACACTCACATTCAAGACAGATTTATTCACTAAAAGTCTACACAGTGAACAAATTTTTCCTTCGGAAAGTCACGTTACACTCCAATGAACAATTGCTTTATTAGTAAGAAAGAGAAAAAGAGCAACAAATAACTAACGAAAAACAAGAAACCCTTAAAAACTTCAAAACATGGTTAGTAGGGAGTAAGGAGCTTACGGGAGCAATAGGGGGGGGGTGGGTAAAATGTTGCAATCTTTGATAAAAATTTACCAAACAAATAACAAATGTATAGATATAAACTTTTATTTAATAAAATTAGTCCTCATCAGACAAAATAACGTCATCGATATCGATATCATCTTCTCCAACATAATCTCCAAAATCTTCTTCATTAAATTCTTCCTCATCTTCTCCAACATTTTCATCAAATTCTTCTCCAACAATTTCTCCAACATTTTCATCAAATTCTTCTCCAACAATTTCTCCAATATTTAATTCACCTAATCTTACATGCCCATATGCAAGACTAGTATTTTTCCCCACCCAAACCCTTTTGTCATCTTTGTTAGTTAGTGATATTTTTGTGCTTTTAATTGTAAAGATTTGATGATTTTTGCTTGTTATTTTAGTCTGAGGAACCGAAAAAATCTGGTTAGTGTTATAACAATCCAGGTATGACTGATGTTTTATGTCACTACCTTTCAATGTTACACCTTTAGCCTTTTTTGTTTCCTCATCACCCAACAAGCTATAACATTTAGGTCTAAGAAAAACCCATTCCTTATATTTAGGACCTTTATTCTCGTCTTTGAACTTTCCAATGACAGAATCAAGGTTCTTACTATATAAGGAATGACAACTATTGTAATTGGAAGTATCTAATAAATTATCTCGAATCATTGCAGGTAAAAGAACCTCAAGTTTACAGTTAATGACTTCGAGGAAAAAAGAGTCTGTATCACCTGCAACGATATTAATTTTACAATTAAACTCATTGCGAAATGATTCTAGATCCTTATATTGTAATTCATACATTCTAAGTTTAGATAGATCAAGTACAGATTGACCAATGTAACTTGGTCTATCTAAACATATAGAATCTGAATTCAATAATGCTGCAATTAAATTATCGTCTATTTTAATAGATTTTTTAAAAGTCGGCTTTGAAGAATATTTAACTAATTTACCGGCAGTTGTACAAAGACGAAGATTCATTCTTCTCTTTAAATTTTCAACTGTTTTGCCGTATAAACTGTTATTTAACAATTTATAATAATTTTTATCTAAGTTATTTATGCTTTTTGACCTTAATTCTGTATTTGTATCTATATATTTTTTAAAAATTGGAGATTGCTTAAATCTTACACCCCTATTTACACGTGTTACTTTAACACCAAGTTCCAAATATAATTTTAATAATCTCCAATGAATCACATAATTAGATTTTGGAAGATGAGTTAATAATAATTTTTCAACCTTAGACCCAGCAGGTTTCATTTTTTCAGCAGCTACAGGGAAATGATCCAACTTATCATGAAGCTCAGAAGGAATTACAAGATCAACTTCAAGAGTGTATCCATAAGACAAAGATTCAAGATTTAAATTCCTACATTCATCCATTATTAAATCAAATCCATCAAGAACCCAACTAAATTCACCACAAGGTAATGATTGACTTAAAGCCCAACCATAAAGATTATTAATATCTATATAAAGTAACTCGGTGTTCTCATCGGTTTTTACGTAATGCTTATTCACAAAAGTAAGACCGCCTCTTATTCCACCCTCATAAAAGCTAAACATTTCGTTTTCAGTTATGAGCTCAATTGGTTCATTTAAAGACATTAATGCAGAAGACCAAGACATACCTGGAATTCCGAAATAATTCAATGGTTCCAATCTATTGTGAGCAATAGATTTCAACCGAAACTGATGAAAGAAATCAGCCAAAAGAAAACAATCAAGTTTTAAGTAGATCATCATATAATCTAATAAAGTTAGGCAATTAGTTTCTACCCAAATCTCCTGAGCTTTTTCATACTCAAGCTCAGTGACACCTTCCCAGATTGGTGGTAATTCATAAGTAGTTTGTAGAATATCTAAAGATGTCGCGAAATTATAAGGGAAGATTCCTTTTTCACATACTATAGTGCCAGAAAAAACAGAATTAGTAAAAGGCAAAGAATTCAAAGTTTTGACTGCTTTAGCTAAAGAATCATTGACAAATTGATAAGAATCAATGAATCTTAAGCTAATTTTGCCTAAATGCGCAATCAAAGAAATAAATTTTTCAGTCGTTATTGGGATGCAACCTAAAGTCCAATTTTTAAATTTATTTAATCCGTATTTAAGTATATGATGCATATCGTATCCCTTCAAGTTGTGAAATACGATAGGCAAAATTTTATTTATTTTCCTATTTATGTTACATGTGCTACAAGCTGCACCCAAGTACTTCCCAGTAAAATGATCGTGATCTCTAACAGGATCAACGATAGATTTCATACAAAGATAACAAACAGATGCACTAACAAATTGACGTTGTTCAATTTTCGTTAATTTAATCATAGGTTTCCTACCCATTTTATAATAAAAAGGAAGAACCTTATTTAATGCTATATCCTCTATAGCACTTAAAAAACTCTCGACGCAATCTAAACCTATGAACTGTTGATAAGATTTAGATCCGTCAAAGTTATTTACAAGTAAAAGACCAGCAGATATTGGCATGTGTCGTTGGAAATGAACATTATCAGAAGGTAAAATAGCCTCAAAATCGGCATAAACTACAAAAGGAGGAGTTACTGTTTTCGACCAGTCAGTAAACTGCAATAATTTATTTTGAGGGAAGGTGTAAAGAGTTGTTCCTAATTGATTACGTTTACATAATACTTCATGTTTGTCCAGTGCGTGTTTATACCTAAACCCATTCAAACACCGATGGCACCATAATGATTGTATGCGTGTAGGACAACTAGTGTTGATACCACAATTCAGTAACCTATTTAAATTGCTTATAGCTACGTAATGGAAATTGTTTCCTTTATTTAATAGTAGTAAATTAATTATAGTTCCATTTAAAACTTTGGAACGATGTATAATATCTAAATGTGGATGTTTTAATACATAATTATCAGTTAATTGTTTGCTATTATCATATGAAAAAACGTTAATTATTAAGCCTGGATTTTTAGATTCAAATTTCCTAATGTCTTTTAATTTCATAGGTAATTCTAACGGGTCGTATACTAAGTCGGATAAATTATAACTCGATGTCCTATTCCTATATTGTGTAATAACTTCATCATATTTTAAAATAGCTAAAATGCTATATAAAAAACATGAATCATCAGTGTTTTTTATATTAATTAAACAATTTTTATTTTTTAGATAAGTAGGTGTTTCAATGAAACTCCTACCACTTAATCTACTTAACCTACTTATTTTTGTTATGGTGAAATGTATTTCAGTN
>CAUHTR010008184.1:6377-52617 GCA_959609185.1 Schmidtea polychroa | reverse complement strand
CAGTAGATCAGTCAGATCTATTAGATGCAATAGTCAGAATCGCCTCAATCGGGGCTGCAGCCAGTGATCGTCGTCGTTCTGAAGAATTGAGATCATGCAAAACTTTGGATGATTTACAAAAATCACTAGCAACACAAGGATACAACATATCACGATCAGCTACGTATCTCAGACTCTTGCCTAGAAAATCGTCGTCACTTGAAGGAAAACGGCATATAACGACTGTGCCCGTTAAGCTGATCCGGGCCGAAAACAGCGCCCATGAACGTCATCAAGATGCAGCCTTCGCGTTCGCATCCATGGCCTACCTGGATGAAATATGTGGGATGTTTGGGGTAAGAGCATGTTGTTTTATAAGCATGGATGACAAAGCAAAGATACCTCTGGGTTTAGCGGCAGCGACGAAACAAGCACCGATATTGATGCACCTGGAATACAAAGTCAGACTGCCGGACCATGACTTTGCTGTTTCTGCTCGTCACAAACTGATTCCGTCGGTATATGCCGCATGTGTTATCAATCCCGGTAAATTTACGAATGCCGTCGCATATTCAGGCCCCACATACATTGCCATAAGATCCATGAAACATGACAGCAGTACTGCGTTTACACATGGTCATGACCTGGAACGTCTTAGAACAGTTGAAAGTTTCAAACCGATCATGAGCACATCTGAAGGTCAAGTCAAGCCAATATTTATCATTGCCTGCGATGGGGGACCAGATGAAAATCCACGTTTCCCCAAACCACTTCAAGTTGCCATAGCCCGGTTTAAATCATGGAACCTTGATGCATACTTGATAGGTACCAATGCACCTCACTACTCAGCATACAATAGAGTGGAAAGACGTATGGCCCCACTTAGCCGTGAACTAGCAGGCTTGGTACTGCCTCACGACCACTTCGGTTCACATCTTGATGCCTCCGGGAAAACAGTAGATACCGAAAAAGAGAAGCAACTCTTGCAGAAATATGGTAGGAGTTAATGATTGACAATCATAAAGTATCCGCTGAATATGTATCTCCAAATGATATAGCCGCAATACATGATGAAATTTGTCCGAAGTGGGTAGCTTTTCATGTTAGACAGAGCCAGTACTTCATGCAAATTATCAGATGCGACGAACGTGACTGTTGTCAACCATGGCGTAGTTCATGGAAAACTTATTTCCCACAGCGTTTTCTTCCAGGGCCGGTGGTACTAGCGCATTCGAACGAAGGGTTGTGTGTTCCAGAAGCAAGTATGATAACTGCACTTAGTAAGCCATATTATAGTTCTCTCGCACAAAGAGTGGGATTTGTATCATCTAAGGTGCCTCTAGACTCTCCGTTTGACACATACTGTCCATCAATTTCCAAAACCGAGCAAGAAAAAAGAATTTGTCCCGAATGCGGGATATATCATGCATCACAGGCCAGCTTAAAGCGACACAGAATCATTCATGAAGATGTGCATACCATTGCACCACCTGTTATCGAAGCTGATGATGATGTGGTTCTGATGCCATTTGTCAGTGAAATGCAGAACAGCGCGATGCCAGTCATTCAGAATTTATTCGAGTGGTTGCAAACGGGATTAGAAACGGAGGATGGTTAAAGGAATAAACTGCAATGCGCAATTTTTAGTTTATGTTATTCATTGTATTAAATTATATTCAGTTTAGGTTATAGGATATCTTTGTGTATACACTTCTATGAACTATTATGATTAGATTGGTAATTAGTCGGGTTTTATAGTTTTTAATTGACTCACATAATTATTACATCCGTAAGACGCATCTACAACCATTACAGTAACAACTAAATGGGTTTATCTGTATATTATACATTTTATATTAAAAAGAAATTGTTTTAAATGTTTATATTTAATGCATTTTAATACACGGGTTGGGACCGCCGAGCAACGTACGCATTGGGGGAGGTGAAAATGTACGAGATGCAACAGGGGGAGGGGGTGTCAAAATTCGTGGTTTATTTGCGTACATAATATATGGATGGCCCCTCATTAGGATTCTCATCCGTTAAAACATTAATATCTGGTTCCAAATCACTAAATAATTCAATAAATCTTTCTTATTTTTGTTATTTAAACACATTTCAATTTTTCCTTTAAAATATTTTTTAAAAATGGCTAAATTTCAGTTTTCTTTTTAAAATATTTTTAAATTTAACAAAATTTCTAATTAAATCTTTAAGAATCTTTCAACTTCCTTATAGTCATTATTGATATAGGCATAAATAATATTTCACATAAAACAATATTATTCATTCATTCAATGTCTAGAAGAAAATTAATGCGGCGAGGGTATTTGATAAGCACAGCAAAACGATTTATCATTACATCAGTATCCACTTGCATGCCTTGGTGAATGTATAATCTCTCATTTTTCATTTGATTTCTGGGGAAGGCTTTCAGCAACTTGTGGTGCATATAGTGACTTTGATATTACTGTAACTGCGAAGAATAGTATGAATATTTTGAAGCCTGCTTGGAACAATGTCCAAAGTTTCGATAGCAGATGAAGGTCGTCTGTTCAAAGGCAGCAGAAGGCATAAATCTTTTTATTACTCATATTCTTGGCTAATTCCTCTGAGCTTAGCTCTGAATAATAGAACACATAGCAATTGCAGAAGGCAGTAAAGCTGTAAGCTTCAACGTCACTTTTTGATCTTGAGGAAATTTCTCCCTCAATGCAAGTAGTATTGAATCAAGATAAAGATATCAGATTGTTCTTCGGTAGTACTCAGATAGAGTTTTGTCAGGCATATTGTTCCTTGACGTTTGTCTACCAGCTAAGCATGAAACTTCTAAAGAAAGGTTCAACTTTTCCACAGTTGCTTCTGCTTTAACAGAAGAACCGTATCGTGCAAGTTCCCATTTCTACACTTGTATGCAATTCCAAGCCGGCCACATAGTTCAACTGTTTTAGTTAGGGGGTACAGAAGCTGTCGCTGTTCTACCTCTTGTGTCTTCCTTTGTGTATCAAGTTAATTTAAAATAGTGTCCTGACGTCTCCCATTCTGAAAAATGTATCAGTTCGTTCTTTGGACCATATATGATACTGTATTTGTAAGTGAGTATCTAGAAAACTTTCAGGCCAATTGCTTTTGACCAATTTACCCAGATTTGTCAATTTTACTTTGTCGTTTGCACTTTCACAATTGGATAACAGTGCACATGGAAAATAAATCACTCCTGCTAGCGATGGGGAATATAATTTGTACCAGAAATATGATTTAATCGAAGATAAACTTTCTGTGATTTATTTTAAAGTATGGCCAACCGAAGTTATTTTTAGGGATCGAAAGATGCAATAATAAATTGACTTTTTTGAAGGTTTTTCAATAAACTCACATAATCTTGTTTCTATTCGCCATCACAGTAAACCAGACCAATGTCATTATCAGCGATTGTAGGAAATTGGATGGAAGATGGATTGCTGTTGTCAGGGGTATAATGATAATGATTGGGATTTGCATCCTGTCCACGTTGTACCAAGATAGCGAGAGGAAAAGATGGGACATAGGCCAAAGAAAATTGGATCAGTCGTCCGTGAACCCTAGAATTTAAAAATCATTGCTGGTCCATTCGTAATTAATCCATTAGTCCATTCGTATTTAACAGTTACCCATTGGTTTCAGTACCATAGTTGTCTTTTAACAAGTGTCCTGTGGTTACCGCTTTCTGTCATGTGGGTTGCGTTGGATTTGATAGGCGAGATAAAGCAGTTAACCCCCCAACACAGGAATTTTCTGAATGATTTTATTTTTTTATTTATCATCACTATGATGGACTTTAAATTTCTTTCAGTCATTGTATCTTTTTGTTATGTTTTTATATAGTTTCGAGAAACACTTCATATGTTTGTTATTATTTTTCTTATATCTATTTTATTTGTTGTTTTCTCCTTATATGTGGTACTTATTTGATGTTTTTACATCAAATTTTGCTTAACTCGTTGCAATTAAACAAACTCAATTTTAATACAACAATACAATCAGCCTTCGTGTTTAGTTTCATCCCAAAATTATTTTTCTAATTCAAAAAGTACTTTTAAAGATAGTTTTGATTTTCTTTAATCAAGTTGATGCACACATTAATGAAGTTCAAAATTCAAAATTATGTTCGTGGAATATATCGTTTAAATATAGCTATTAGAAAATAAATTATCAAACATTCATATTAGACATACATTTCTTGGTTAAAAACATTGCTTATATACATCACACAGTGCAAAATAAAACTTTAAAAATGTCATTAGTTAAATCTTTTCTGTATTTATTTAAACGTTTATAAAATTAAATATTTCTTTATAATACAGCTTCTCATCAGATGATTGTTGTTTAAATAATATTTTTTTAAAATGAAGTAAGTCAGCTATTTTAACTTAAATATTATTCTTTAATATTCGTTCAATTAAAATAAAATAAAATAATGATATTTCTTTACCAGGATTGATGTTGACGGGTTGGAAGTATTTTTTCCATATGATTATGTTTATAAAGAACAATATGAATATATGCTAGCATTGAAACAATCTGTTGATAATGAGGTATTATCCTTCATATAATATTTTATCAATTAAAACTATTAACTAGGCTCACTGTATGCTTGAAATGCCATCAGGAACTGGCAAAACTATATCTTTATTATCGTTATTAGTGTCATATATGAAACAATATCCTTCTAAATTAACCAAAATAGTGTATTGTTCAAGAACTGTGACAGAATTAGAAAAAGTAATTCAAGAATTAAAGAACTTGATAAATTTGATGGAAATAGAAACTCGTCAAAAATGTAATATTTTGGGTGTGGCTTTAAGCGCTAGAAAAAATATGTGTATAAATTCCGATGTCTTAAATTGTTCTTCCGGCAACATAGACGTCACATGTCGTGGTTTAACTGCAAGTTTTGTAAGATCTAGGCATCAGGTTGACAATACAGTCCCAGTGTGTAAATATTTTGAAGTATGGAATCTTTAATTAGGAACCATTTAAATTTTAAATCACAATATAGGCATTTGATATTCGAGATAGAGATGAATCGCTTCCTTACGGAATTTATCATTTGGTTTAGATTGTTTAAAATAGTTTATTATTAATAATTTACCACATAGGAAGATTTGAAAGAGTATGGTAGACAGCAAGGCATCTGTCCTTATTTTTTAACTAGAAATATGGTAAATCTTAGAAATATTATTTCATAAATTTTATTGAAAATATTATTTCATTGCTATATCATTGATTAATTCTAGATATCACATGCAAATATAATTGTTTATAGCTATTATTATTTACTCGATCCTAAAATCGCTAACCTCGTTTCCAAGGATCTGCCTAAATCATCTGTAATTATTTTTGACGAAGCGCATAATATCGGTATGAATTCGACTGGTGGTTTGTTAACTTGATGCCGATTTAGATAATGTTTGCATTGAATCCATGAGCTGTACTATTAACAGGAACACCATTAAATCGGCAAATAACAGTTTAGGGTCATTAAAGGATGTTGTTAGAAGGTTTTTTGAAAACATTTACTGAGAGTTCTTAAATAATTTTTAGGACCAAAGAATTGGACAAGGAAAAATTAACGAATGAATACAATAAATTAGTTAAAAATCTCAGGACAGCCAATGAAGCAAGAATGGAAGATTTAATCCTGGCTAATCCGAGTATGGAATAGTTTTGGTTTAGGAATTTATTAATTGTAATTTTAGCTTTGCCGGAGGACGTTCTAACTGGTAATGAATTACTTTATCATTAATTGTATCACTTGATTGATTTTCTGGCATTTTATTCGACATACTTTTTTCCATTCCCATCTTTATGTTTTAATAATAAAATCACCTCACTGACTCAATCCTTGGCATAATAAAAGGCTTTCAGAGGATGTTCTATCCGCCCACCTGACTGCTGCACTAAAAAATCACTTAATTCAACAATAAAATCAGTCTATCTTTAAAATTATCAGGCTGGTTAACAATTACATTGACAGGTGCGCATTTCCTAATATGTGATAGGTCTAGTTTCGTTTTATATTCAATTGAAATCATTATTTAAAAAATGGCTTCCAGTCCCGTATTGCAACCCACATGTTAAAAACTCCTGATATTATACTAAAAAATCTTTTTAAATAAGTTTAATTTAATTTTAATCTAATTTATAAACATTTTTGATACATTCGATAAATGAAACAAAAAATCCAAATTATTATTTACCAAAAACAAAATCATTTAATTATATAAATTTATATTAAATTTGGATTTCATGAAATAATTTCTAAATTAACTAACTTTTTATATAATAATTAATAATATCGATTAAATAATTAAAATCATAGTATATATATATATATGCAATATGAAAAAGATTTTCATTTTCAATAACATTTTCGAACTTTGTTGGATAAGAATTAATTATTATCAAAATCTTCTCATGATAGACTTGAAAATGGTTTCGAATCTTGTTGATAACCTTAGTATGTTTGCAAGGTTTTTTTAGTTGAAGTGGAACTATTTCGATTTGATGCGATGTTCGGATTAAGCGATGCTTTCAGTTTTTGGATTCATTATCGTCATTGTGTATTTAACGGTCAACTTAGAACTAGAGTGTATCATATAACCTAGATGAACTACGGAAACTACTGACCCAAGAAACTTATGCGGCATTTCGCATGGGTATATTGTTGTTGCAAATGGTCAGAGAAGTAATTCTTTAAATCCATTTAGATTTGTTAATAATAAAAGCTTAATTATCTAAAAATATATTTTAATACAATTAATTAATTTAATAATTATACATGCCAGCATTTATACTTATTATACTTTTACTATATAATAGTATTTGATACTTATAATTCAGTATATATTTTATTTATAAATTAATTGTTTAAATATTCCTAACAAGATTAATTACTGAATTTTCCATTGAGATTAACTGAATCATGTTCTTGAATGTGGTCTAATTGCTCCTTAGAATTTTAGATGAAAATTTCATCTTCTCTTCTCACAAAAAGAAAATGACTATTTTCGAAAATTTTTCTGAATTCTACAAATATTTTGATTACAAGTAATATTCAAGAATTAGAAAAATTGATTTTTAATAATAAATTTAAAGCAGAAATTAAAAAATAAATTTATTTTATCTAGGATTTCATCTTTTTTTGTTGTTCCTTATTTACTTTTAACTCTATTTTTAAAACTGGATTACTTTATTGATATTTTTGTCATTTATTTAATAATATTTATCAAATTTAGAAGCTATTCCGGGAAACATTAGACAAGCCGACCATTTTTTAAATTTCTTTCAACGATTTATTGCATTTGTTGATTGTAGACTGCGTACAAGTGCAGTACGCTATGAAACCCCGGCAGTTTTTCTTAGAGACTGTGCAGCTAATGCTGGTATTTTGCGACATCCGTTACGGTAAATATTTATCATTTTCATTTCGTAATGCGAAAATAGATTTTGTTCCGAACGTATTCAATCTATTCTTCACAATTTGGAAATTTCTGATTTAACAATTTATCAAAACTTATTACAAGTTGCCAATTTCGCCACTATGGTGTCCACTTATATAGACGGTTCGCTATTTTTGTCATTTTAACTGGATTATAGGCGTAAATTTCAGGATTCAGCATTATCATTGAGCCATTCGATGAGAGGACGCCCACAATTCCATTTCCCGTACTACATTTCAATTGCATGGATTCTGCATTGGCCATTAAGCCAGTTTTGGCAAGATTTAATACAGTCGTCATCACTTCTGGGGTATTTTCATTGTTTTTTTATGAAAATCAAAATTTTTATAATTTGATAGTATATTTTAATTTACTTCTGATTTGTCATACATTAATAATTTTGATAATATTGAATTAAATAATCCTAATATTAAAATATTGATTGAATATATTTAAATTATTACATAACCAATAATATTTTTGTTATTATAAATGGCTTTAAATAAACATCATATTTAATTCTTAAATGAGTTCGAAATTTAAACCTAATTAAATCAATTTGTCACATCAAACATGCAGATTTACCCTTGGTTCTTTTATTCAAGATAATTCAAAAAGAATTTTAAAAGGTTTTATTTCTATGTAAACATTTGAAATATGGAATCAAAAGGTTATTTTCCAACGCTGACATTTTCATTTGCAAAATAGATTTTATGTCAAAAGCATGAGAATAACAATGCTAAATCAGGACATTTTTAAGATGAAAAATCAAACTATTCCATTTAGTTAACCATTCACTTGATAAGTATGCTATTTCCAACTCTTAATTTCTGTATAAATAATCTAATTCGGATTCTAAATTTCACAATCATTTATCAAAAGGAAATATTCTAATGTTTTAAAATGCTTTCTGAATCCTATTTAAAGTTTCTTAAAGTGTCTTTTTTTGCAATTTACTTCCCGTTTTTATATATAATTTCCCAATAAATTGATTCAAAAGTATTTTTTTATGAAAGATTAAAAATCAAGGCTATATTTGACCTGCTGAAATATTAAAACCTTCAGATTGCAATTTTTAGTGGACCAATATTTACTGACTATTAATTTTTGAGAATTATTGATTGTATTTACCTTTATTTAATTCTTGTGAGAACCAAGAAACTTTTCGAGGATTCTCTTTCAGGATTATCTTAGTTGATCAAGATGCAACTTTTTTTATGAAGGATGTCTTGACTAAATATGTCACGTTCTCAAGATAGCCAAAAAATATTGATTGATTACACTTTCTTAATTTTTAGGAGAACCAAGAAAATTTTCGAGATTTTTATTGAAGAATCCTCTTAATTGAATCAAGACGCAACTTTTTTGTTAAGGATGTCTCGGCTAAATACAACTTGTTCCCCATGTTCCGAAAAATATTTCTTAAAAACGCGAAATTTATATCGAAAAGAAATCTTTTCCTTGATTTTTATATAAAATAATCTGTGTCGACAAATAACAAATCTTTTTCGTGGAACATGACTGGGTGATATCTTAAAATTTAAGAAAAGTACATGCTAAAAAATAGTCAGAAATTACACTTTTTAGTCATAATTTTCATTTTGCACTTTGCACTAAAATCTGAAAGTTATTATTCTATCGAATGAAGCGTAATTTATGCAATTTAGCCGAATATTTTAAATAAGAAATTCGAATACAGTAGAACCTCGATTATCCTGACCAATTTAGGATGGGAATAGTTAGGATAATTAAAATAATAAAAGATATAAATGATATGCACATATAATATGAAATTTTAAATTGGTCTAGATATACATATAGTTTATTAAAAAGAGTTTGAAGTCTATAAATCAGTAATATATCGATGTTTGTTGATACACACGAATTTTCGGCACTGCCTTTTCAAGTGAATACATATAGTTTCAATATTAAATTATTTTTTATTAATAAATTCAAATATTGATTTTTCCTAAAACTAGCTGTTCTTTTTGAAGCTGCTAAATCACGAATACTTTTAAGACATACAAGTTGTACTGTTACTCAAACTAATATATCCATGGAAATGTCTACGCATGGAAAAGCTTCAGAGTGCGTGGGTCCAACATCTTTTAATTCGCAGATCTCGTCTCCATCATCTTCTCGAGGCTGATGTTTCTTGCATTATTTCATCATTTGTGTAACAATGCATATTGGATCCCCACGAAATATCCAGTTAGATCGGTACTGCTGAAATGACGGAATTTAACAGAAATCGATTATAAATACAGTAAAACTTTGTTAATTCGAACATTTTACATCTGTTATGAAAAATAATGAACTCTATATATTTACATTTACATAATGAGTAAAACTGTTAATTCAAAAACCTTGATAATTAGAACCTATTTTCGTATTATCGAGGTTTTACTGTACGTGGAACTATGTTTTATTATTCCGCAAAATATACTATAATATATACGACACTGTCGAATGAGACATTGTCGGAACAAAAAACAATCCGGATAATCGATGTTCTACTTTACTTATAATTATAATCAAAGATCGATAATGAATTTGAAGGTGCTAAAATAATCAATAATTAATTTATTCAACCGAGATTTCCCAAAAGATATTCTGATTGTAATAAAATATTTATGAAACTAGAAGAAATTGAAGTAAGGGAACATCCATTAAAGACGTACCCTAAGAAGGAGTAGGTCCTCATTGCAGCACCTTCAGTACCAATTTACATTTTCATTAAAATACACATAAATTTTCAGGTTATTATTTAATTCTTTATTTACAAGCAAATCTGCAAACCTATAATTGGGGTTCTCTTGAAAAAGAACATAAACGGTCAATGGAGGGTGGTAAAAATGCTAATACTTTTTAGATAAATTTAGATAAATATTCAACAAACCAATTTAAAAGTATGAATAACAAAAAATGGCTGGGGTTTCATTCCCATGTTGTTTATTCATTTACTTTAAACATTAAGAATTAAAGTCCTTTTTTTTTAAAATTCTCATANGTTATCGATTATACAGTGCTTATTACAACACTATGGTGAAGAATAGCACACGCGTATAACCTTGATTTGACAAATCTCTCACAACTGAGGAGTGTAATAATTGGTAATTTTAACTGGTTTCTTTTATTTGACTTGGATTTACTCGTCAAAACTCTACTCTGTTATTAACTGAATAAACTCTTGCTGCTTCTTTTTATTTCTGTTTTCTCTTTAATTTCCTCTGCTTTAATTCTATTCAAATTCTCCAAATAAATTAAATATTATATCTCCAAATCATTTCCCAAATTTTCCTTTAACTTGTTCTTCCAAATTGTTCTCTTTCTTGTTCTATAAATCTTTCTCTCAATTCTCTAAATTGTTATTCCAAACTGTTCGCTAAATTGTTCTCTCTATAGTGCTGCCTGCTTCTGCTGTGCTACCTCCTTTTATACCTCCTCACTTTGTGGCACTTCAGTTTATCTTTAATTTCCCATTTTTTCTCCAATATAATTTCCTAACGTTTTCCTGCAACCGAGTTATCTTTGACAGTTGTCGAGATATTTTCTAATTTTCCTTTTAGCGGCCCGGCCTGTTTTTGTTCAGTTCCCGTTATTTCTGACAGATGTCGGTCGAGATAAGAATATTGTTGTTTTTTCTATTTTTCCCGATTTTGAAAATCTTTTTCCTTTTGTGCTAATTATTTATTACTGACCTTTGTTTTTTTTACATGTCTGATTTATTTTGTTTCATTCCTCTTTCTCATTTCTCATTTCTTTTTACTTCCGTTTTCTTTTCTGAGTTTCCATAGATAGTCCCGTTTGTCATGACGATCTTCCCCAAATAATTTTATTTATTTATTTACAAATTTGTTATTAAGTTATCCTCAACAATTATAATATAAGATTATTTTAAATTTTAATATTCAACACGTTTTTATCTTCCTTCAAATTATCGTAGAAACATCGTAGTACAATAATTTAGTTGGTTATTAGTAGTATGATATGAGCTTACGGAAGCAATTTGATACCCCCCCCTTACAACTCAATAATCAGAAGTTAACAAATATTTTCATTAATTATTTCCTTTTATTTTATTATTTTTTTTTAATTAATTAATTATTATAATTTTATTTCTTTATTTACTTCTTTATTTTGTTATTTAATTTATTTTAGTTTAGTTTAAATTTAAATTAATAATTCTTATCTGTAATTCTTATTACTCTTTTTACTAATTTACGCAAACTGAGACAAAAATATAAAAATATATTAGTCAAACTTATTTAATTCTAAAAAAAATCAATAAAAACAAATTTGTTAACAAAGACTTATTTAAATAACATCCGGTATATCTTCATCTGATTCTCTGAATTGCAAGAATGATGGATTCGGATCGAATTATTGAACAGCAAATGAAGCACCTCTCATATAATGCCTATATGTATAACTTTTATTTTCCCCCACTCAAACCCTTATATCATCTGCGTTGGTAAGAACAATTTTATTATTTTTTATTGTGAATAGTTGATGATTTTTGGTTGTTATTTTAGTTTGTGGTATAGGGGAAATTTTATTTGTATTATAACAATCCAGGTACGACTGATGTTTTATGTCACTACCTTTCAATGTTACTCATTTAGCTTTGTTAATCTGGTCATCACCTAACAAACTATAGCACTTTGGCCTAAGAAAAACCCACTCCTTATATTTAAGTCCTTTATTCTCGTCTTTGAACTTTCCAATGACAGAATCAAGGCTCCTACTGTATAATGGATGACTAGGATCGTAATTAGAAGTGTCAAGCAAATTATCTCGGATCATGGCTGGTAAAAGAACATCAAGCTTACAATTAATAAGTAATAAGGGGGAGGTACCAAATTGCGGTTATAAGCTCATATATACCTACTGACTGTGGGTGAATGTTATGTAATGCGTGTAAAAACAAAATAAAGTATTGACTGAGATTTTATTTTTTATCTCGTACTGTCAAGATTAAAAATTTCAGAGATTAACTCTTAAAATTTTCTGTTAAAAATAAGACTTGATGTTATGGGCGAAATTCTATTTAAAATCAAATTTATTTATTTTTCTAAGTTATTCTTTTAGCTTGACCGAGATTGATTAAATGATTGACTTTTAATATTGCCTAAGCAGAATATTATTTTATTATTAAATGATTGGTCTTTGTTTAACCAAAATTATATTTCCGGTCGTTACTTATGAAAAATATTAATTTTTATTATTGTATATTATGTAGTATTAAAATCCCCATGTGTAAGATTTGATATTTTTTGATAAAATAAAATATGTGCAAAACAAAAGATAAAATATAAAAATCAAATAAATATGTCCGAATAGATAAATATATACAAAACAAAAGATCGAATAATTAAATATATCCACATTTGATTAACTCAAGTAAAATATGTCGAATAAATATTCGTAATGAATAACTATGTCCAATTGCACATTTGTCTGAATTTGAAATTGAATTGGGATTTGGATTAGGTTGCCTGGGAGTTTGATTTTAATATTGAGGAATGTTTCTGTACCACTTTTTCGCTATTATTTTTGCTATTATTTTAGCTATAGATGTTGACCCGAAATTTGTTTTTCCCAGTCATATAATCACTTGTTAGGACGAATGTGTTTATGGACCTGCCCCTGTCATCTAACATTTGTAAAGAAAAAAGGAGACAATTTTAAAAGAAACGACGGCTGAACTTACAGAATTAAAACGAAACACAAACGCGAATACAAAGTGAATTACAAAGTGAAATTATTGTAAAAAACATTGTCAGTTCGAAAAAGAAATTTAAAGCAAATCATTATATTTCCATTTAAAGCCATAAAAGAAACTAAATCGATTCTACCGACTATAGAAACCAGAAACACCAGTAAAATGGTTGTTTTTCCTAGTTGTGTTACAAGTGTGTTATTCGTCCCGAAAGGTTGAAATAAACACTCAAAATCATTGTTGTAATATTGATTTAAATCTGTCGCTATAACTTAGTAATCAATTGTGTTGATAAATAAAAGTTTATATTGTCTGGAATTCATTGTCATTGTCAACCGACAACCCTAACAAAATGTTTGGCTTTAACACTTTGTTTATAAATTTTAATTCGCATATTTTTTTAATGTTTATCTTCATTTTAATTCGTCAAAATAATAATTTTTGAACTAATTGAATATTATTTGGCCCCTGAGGTTTTACTCGGGCATGTTTTCTTGATAATAATTTCTTTAGTCAACTCTCCAGATTCTATGACGATTTATTTCTCTTTCTCTGCTTATGTTCTATTTAGGTTGCTGCTTTATCTGAGTTTTTTCTACCATTTTAATTGTAAAATATTTTGATGATTAAATTCCTAAATTGGTAAATTGTATGCATTTCATTTTTGTATGTACTTGTTTTAAATGGTATTCCTGATGCTATTCTTTATTCTTATTGATGCTAATGACTGTCGGATGGAGAGGTCCTAACCTACCTTTGTATAAAAAAATTAAATTATTGTCAATAATATTTATTAATTTCTAATATTTTTGCTAAAAGTTAATTTCCAGTAAATGCAATTGGATTTGAAGTCTATTTTAATTATAATATTTGCAATAGTTGGATTTATCAGCTCATTGATATCACTGTACATTTTGAAGAGTCAAAAGATTTACGACAATGTGATTTCGTTTTGGATGAGATCAATCTGCGGTTTTGACTGTATCACTTTGACCTGTTTCATTGTCAATTTCTTTTTCGAAAAGTCTCAGACAACGAAATTTGATTTCATCGTGAATTATTTACAGATTTGTTCCTTGAGCATTACGATTGGGTTCCGAACCGTATTCTTTCTTTTTAGATCCTTTATGCTCATTTATCAAAGAATATTAATATTTTATAATATTTATGTGAGCATTATCGTAATGGCGATATTTATTGTATTTTTGTGTTCATATCACATCCCTGTGTTGATAAGTCACAAAACACTGAATGAGGTTCCATCAGAACTCGTCACTATTTTCAGATTAATTTTTTTATTTTTGTCAGATGTTTGTATTTTGTTTTCCAGTATTTATCTCATTTATTTTCTAATTATTCAAGTCAAGCCGGTCCTGTTGAGAATTGAGGCGTTGTTTGAGTACCATTTGACCCAAGAAGAAATACTAGAAAATCATCAACGAAATTTATATGGATCAACAAAGAGAACGATTCTATGGACGTCTGCCATGGGAATCGTTTGGGTTCTCTGTAATCTTCCTTTCATAGCGATTAATATTCTGATGCTTAATACAACTGATTCGAATCTCGATGTCTATTATTATAGTTTCAATGATGACATGATGTTGGTCATGCTATTTCCGTTATCCATTAGCTGGTTATTTACAATAATTTTGTCGCAACCTCTTCGACAAGAAATGGTGGTAAAACTGCAGTTGCTTAAATTTCAAACATTAGGAACTTTTAGATATTTCAGTTCGGTAATAAGAAGTGAAGATGAGAACTGAATATGAATTTAAGATTGGAAATATTTACCATTGTTATTTTTTAAAAAATAATATATATAAACTTTAATTTAAAGTTTTTTTATCATTTCTAGGCCTAAAGTTTTATTACAAATAGTTTTTATAGTCAAGCTGATTGTTTATTCTTTAAAAACCATAATTTCCAACGTGAGGGCTGCAACTAAATGAAAGGGGTCCACGACCTATGCGCAATAAAAATAAATAATGTTAGTTAAAATTTTATTATTAACATCTTTGCAACATATCTTTTACGGAAAGGCAAAATATTTTCATTGTATTAATTCACAAACTTCATATAGTTAATTTGTATGTATAATCTCTATTTTGTTTAAATATTTTGAAAATAAATATACAGTATTTCATAACGACACCCCGACAAAAGAGCGCAGACATAAGAACGCAGACAAAAGAGCGCTGACATAAGACTACCTACGAGGTATAGCCCATAACTTAGCAGTATAAATGCAACTATATAGAAACGTTTTATTAGTTTGAACTTCCTTTCATTTTGTTACATTTCATTTCATTTTATATTCTCACTTTAGGCCTAACATTAAAAATCTTTGTATGTGTTATTATATTAGGTTTTGAATAATTGGACTTCAGTTTATAGTCTATTATAGTTAAGATTCCCGCAAACATTCAGTTGATTAGACCAGTTTTTTAGTTAAAGAAACTAAACAATTAGTTTTTAATGAAACAAAGAGTTAACATTGAACGATGTCATTTGGTCTGAGTTAATTTTCTTGTTCCTATTTATTAAATATTGTTTTCGATCTTTAGTTTGCACTCTCATGTCGGCGCTCATTTGTCGTACGCTCTTTTGATGGGTCACCTTTCATAACAGTAAAACTTATAAAAACACAATTTTTGCCGACCCATAAAATTATTTCAATTATATATTGGGATGACACAGAGGAATTTCCATATTTTGTATTTGGATATGTAAAAGCACAGCTTTAAAGAATGAACATGAATTGTACTGATTTTAAATATATTAGCTACATGTCTTTTCTTAATTATTGCATATAGTTAAAAGTCAAATTATAATTAAATTTTATTATTATATCTTCTCGATAATATTATTCAAACAATGAATTCAATTTATCGCATCAAACAACATCATAAATTCATATATTCTTTAATTAATTTATTATCATATTTATCTTTTGGTTTCATTATTAATCTTATTTGTTATTCAATAATTTTCATATTAATTTCTGTAATACTGTAGATCAAAACAATAAATAAGGTGCACGATATTTCGGTACAGCCTTTATCAAGTGTGTATTTAAATTGGTTAAAATATTAATGTAATTATTCATTTTAATTAATTAATTTAATTACATTTTCACTATATATATATATATATATATATATATATATATATATATATATATATATATATATATATATATATATATATATATATATATATATATATATATATATATATATATATATATATATATATATATATATATATATATATATATATATATATATATATATATATATATATATTCGGTACTTTATTTCATCCAAAACATTGTTGAATGTGGCTGTAAACGCTGACAATATTCATTCCAATGCTTCATATAAACTTCCTTGTACTTTTGATATGTATCATAGATTTCAATTGACAATTCCTCTGTTTTGATATTCGAATTTGTACAGACGGAAAAACAAAAACGGAAGATGTGCTGGTAGCTATATATTGGGCTCACATGAAAATAAATACTCAAAAAGAAGTGGAAACATTTATTCCAAAAAAGACAATAAAAACATTTGGCTAACATTGATTCTTTGAAAAGGCAGAAAACCTATTTATGAAAATAAGGAAAGCACAGAATTAAATCCAATAAAAATGGGTTAAAAGGTGGAAAAGAAACTAACGCCAAATACCATCAATGCTTTTTTTTATCAGAACAGAATCAAGACAGGTGAAGATTCTTTGAGAAAGAGAGTTTCATAATACAGATTTATAGTTGGACTCGTTTCATTAGATTGAAAAATGGTCGTAAAATTACGAATGAGAAATTTAGGCATTCAAAACTGTAGGAGAAATTGATTTGGAACTTTTCACTAATTCTTAAAAGTAAAAGTTGAAGAAAACTATTTTCCATTCTTCAGAAATTAGGTCTACATATATAATGAGGAGTGTGAACTATTATCCCCTGTCAAGGTCATTTAGAGATCATTTAAGGATAAAATGATATTCATAATATGTCAAAGTCGCATTTTAAGGTCAAAGTCACTTAGGTCAATTTAAAGTCATCTTAAGGTCAAAAGTCGTTTTGAAGAGCCCAACTTTAAAGGCAAGCTTGATTTAAAATTGTTTAATGGTTAGGAGAGTTAGTTATGAATTAAAAATGATGGCTGAAAGTTCAATATTTAAAAGCAATTTAGATTTAAAAGGGAATGTGATTGGTCAAGTTAGATCAAGATGATTTATTGTCATTTCATGATGAGAAATAGTATATAATATGTTAATGGGTTGTGTAAGGTTCAAAATTTAAGGGTAAGTTAGATTTAAAAAGAATCATGATGAATCATGTTGGGTTAAATTGATTTTGAGACATTTCACTAATAAAAAGAATGGGCTTACAGGTAAAAATGATGTTTGAAGTGTAAAATTTTAAAGGTAAGTTTAAAAATAGTCGATGATGTTCAAACAAGAGTTAAGATGACATTAAATATGGGCCTATCAATTTAATAATAATAGAAATTTTAATAGAAATTTATAAGTTGTTCAGTAATTAAATTTCATGCTTTTGATTTAAAAATTTTAAAAATATGTTTTAGAATTGCTAATAGATTAAATCACTATAAAGATTAGATGTTTATTTGAGAAATTAAGTAAATCTTTGAGAATCCCTACCTTACAAACCCTACCAAATAATAAATCTAATATCTTTGCCTGTGATATAAGCATTATCACTTAAAGAATAATTTTTGAGTTGATCTACCAAAAAATATTTTGAAAAATACACAAAATATTTGAATTATTTGAAAATATTTGAAAAGTGCCCCAGATTTAAGGAGAACATGATAAGTTATTTGAAAATTCTAACTTATAAAGAATGATTTTCTAAAAATATCAAAACAGACACAGAAAATATTTGAATTTGAAGAAAGTGCTCTAATGAGCTCAGATGAAAGATTATTGGTCAATTCCTATTGAAAACCACCTCGCTATAATATCTCTGAATAAATCCCTATTTTGGATACCATGAGCTGGTTAATGGACAAATGTTTGAATATAGTGCGATGGTCAATACCCATTTTATTTTTGACCTGACTACAGTAGATCACGTTCCGCATCACTGATTATATATAAATCTATACTGTATTCGCCAAAAACGGTCGCACTATAATGCTACGGTCCACGTTCAACTTCACGGGCAATTTTTTTTTCGACCACGTTATTGGACACATGACCTGGATTTTGGACAAATGCATATTGCCATTTCCAATCTCACTATTTAAATAATTTTTTCAAATTCTAATATAAGTTCCTTCTGAAACTACTTTATTTGACACCTAAAAGTAAATAAGGGTCTTTTTCTCTTTTGGAATAATTGCTCGAATCTCTCAATTTTCTAATATGAAAATTAAAACATTTATTGGTTTTCATTACTTTTACTTGTTAAAAATATTTTTTATATAAAACAGGAGTAACCTTTCATTTTCAATTACTAATGCAGTAAAACAAATACATATTTATTTATTTTTTTATTCCATATTTTTAATGTTTTCTCCATCCATTTCTTTGTAAGCGTATGCCCTATTGTGTTGTTCCTTCTGAATTGTATGCATGTTATGTCTATTATATTTACCTTTTGTTGCAAGATGTGTGTCTTGATTTTTTATTATATTGTATCTACATGTCTTATGTGATTAGATAATAATAATTATTCACAAGATTGTTTAAAAAAACCCTTTGTTTTCTATTGTGACTTGGGCTTCGCAAATTAAAAATTTTGAATTGTATATGAAAATCCCCAAATGAATAACTTCAATGAGATTTTGAACGTTTCAAACAAATACATATTTTGTATGTTTTAATTTTTCTTACTGATTACATTCTTATGAAATTAATTATTACTCCACTTGCCTTATATATAAATTATTTCAGAAAAATGTTGAAGTGCTTCATTTTTGTCGTTTCTATTTAACTGAAATAAAATTTATCAATGCGATATTTTCTTATTCACGATTCCTTTTTATAGCCCACACCAAATAATATATTTCAATTTAGTATTTTTTTACACATTTAGGATAAAATATCTCCGCCTTACTGAAAACATTAATTGATAATAAATTATTTTTATGTCATAATTAAAAAAAAACTAAACAACTTACAAAACACTCAATTATTAGTTGAGACTGAAAATTATTTTGATTTTTCTAAATTTCTACAAAAATGATAATGACAACACGCACAAATATAAATAATGATGACCTCTAAAAAAGTTATTATATTGTTCTAAATAGAATAGAAGTTGCTAATATCTGAGTATTAGTTAAGTATCACAATTAATTCATAAAGGTATTGTTTTATAAAGAATTATTGTTATAAATTTCGAACGATATCTGATTGTTGCACTGAGACAAATAAGTCCATCCTAGTAAAACAAAAACACAATAAAAATAAAATTTAAAATAAAAGATTTATGGGCGATATTTTTATTGGAAAATATCCATTTAAGCTGTTTGCTAAAATATACTAATAAAAAAATTGAATCCAATTTAAAGTTCTGTTGGATCAGTGAAATAATTTTTATTTTATTAGATTTTAATTTAAATAGAAAAATGAAATCGTGTTGAATTTGTCGGTAAAATGTAAAATTAACAATTATTCATCTGACTCAAAAGCGCGCCTTGGTTGATCAACTTTTATTGATCAACAGATTTGATTACCAATTTACAAAGACACAAATAATTCAATATTACATTACAACAACGTAGTACTTATTGGAACTCTTCGGGAAGAATAGAACCTCAACAATACTGTTTGGAATTCACAGCCACTTAATTACTGCTTCTGGGTTCAAAAATCAGTATAATAGATCTAATTGCCTTCCTGGCTTTAACTTGAAGATAGTCGATACTCGTAACTAATAACTTTATTAATTTTTTATTAATTTTTTAAATATTTCTTCTTAGATCTAACAATGTTTTCTTCGATAATTTCGTAATTCACTTTGTCTTCGCAATTTGGGTTCCATTTCAATTCTGTTTGCTTGTCAATATTTCTCTTTTTAAAATTATGTAACTTAATACAAGTTTTATTTCTTTTTTATAATCTACAATTTGATGGCACTTACAGATAGTTATTTCTACTTCGCTCACATTCTCTTGGATAATCTGTAATTCTTGTATTATACCTGACAGCTATCGAGATATACAATTTGTTATCTAGGAGAAGCTATCGAAATAAAGCGATTCCATTTGACAATTTGTTATAGTTTTTAAATTGTATTTATTAATTAAGAACTGTCTTTTCATATTTCATTGTTTAGTTTTATTAAATTTTTGTTTTCTCATTTAATTTCAAATCTTCTCCTCACTCTTGCTTTTCAGAATTCCGAAACAACATACCCTTCAATTTACATAAATTCGCTCTTGTATTGTCAAATATCTATTCAACTCTAGAACTCATTCAACAAACGCAAGAAATTCAAAAAATTATCACCTAACCTAAAGCGTTTCTTCTCATGAAGCTAATACAAAAATGTAAAAATATAAAAAGCGATTATTCCAGGTATGAAAAGATTTTACAAATAGCATTCAAGCCATGAATAAATTTAGCCATAGATTTAGACATAGAATTAAGATATCTAAAAGGAAATGATAATGCAATGAGTTGTACGACTACGAATATAACGAAACTCCAGTTTCAAAGGAGTTGCCTGGAGCCATAAATTTGGTTTAAATTGGTAAGTTATTGGTACAAAGCTTAAATTTAATTGCATATCACAAAATTAAGTTGTGAAAACAAAAATACGGTTTTAAAAGTGCGAATTTTTTATGGCAAATACCATATAACCTAGTTTAATTGTAGCGGTAGAAAAAGGCTTATCCATCAAAGAAAACAAATCTTAATGCATCGTTAAGTTGGGTATAGGAGAAAAAAATAGTTAAAATCTGAATTTGAAAAAAATAATTTTTAATTATTATAATAGTGAACACACAATAAAATCAATAATAAATAAAATTTTAAAAGAAAACAAATCAAGATGAACAAAAAAATTAACTATCTCCAAATGTCTTATAAAATTAAGAATAAACTATTTTAACCTGTCATAATTGTTTGCCAGACGAGCATTCGCCCTATATTATTTCCATTTCTCAAAAAAGTCAATTAAATTCTTGTTTATTTTATTTATTTATTAACAAGAAAGTTCAAAAATCAATTAATTTCATATGCCATTTTAATTCTAAAATCGAAAATGATTGTTTGAAAGAAACAAAAATGCGTGTTTTTATTGAATATCAAATATTGATATTTATTATTCTTAACATTTTTGATCAATATTTTTATTAACGATTGTGAGAACATATTTCATTGAAAGTTTTATTTCTAAAATCTAAACTCGAAAATACATTAGAAGTATTATTAAAACAGCATTACACACGCATAAGCACTTCTTATCATTGCACACACAAACATTGCCGCATTAATATATCGAAGACATAGTGAAATGGTTAGATAATTGAAGTTCGTTTCTTTTCAATAATAAAACTAATTATAAGGATTATGAATAATTGCTACGTTTATATACTAATAATTAAAATGTATAAAAATATTTATTAAAGTTCAATTAATAATGAAAAAAGAAAACTATTTTTAACTTAAACTTAAATTCATTTCTCATTAGTTGCCATAGCAAAACTAAACTAGGCGAAATTTGATGAATTTGATTATCTTATTAAATTACAGAGATTTTCTATTTCAGAAAATGTCAATTTTTATTTTTAATATTTTTGCTGCCTGAAAAATGAATTCTTTCGAATTTCATAACAAATTCAGAGAAATTTCTAGACAGAATTTTTATTTATTTAAATTGATTTAACTTGATGCACCAAATGTTATTTGTTTCAGATTCAGTTTTCATTATTATTTTATTATCACTTAAACTATTATTATTATTATTATTATTATTATTATTATTATTATTATTATTATTATTATTATTATTATTATTATTATTAAAATGATGAATTCTTGGTAGTACCATAAATTAAATGTTAAACAAGTAAATGACAAAA
Source organism: Schmidtea polychroa (assembly GCA_959609185.1). Taxonomy (NCBI): domain Eukaryota; kingdom Metazoa; phylum Platyhelminthes; order Tricladida; family Dugesiidae; genus Schmidtea; species Schmidtea polychroa. The sequence continues at coordinate 30,376 of CAUHTR010008184.1, read as the reverse complement.
TAAGCCTTTACTGCATAACATATAAAATTTTCTCATTTAATTTTAAATTTATTCTGTAGTGAATGTTTAAATTTTTTAATAATAATTATTATTGTTTCGACGGAATCGAACACAAATTGAGACTCGCGTTTGTGTATGTGTGTCCTTGGGTGGCGTAATGTATGTGTGTATGTGTGTCATTGGGTGGCGTAATGTATGTGTGTGTTTCCCCGTTTTTTGTATTGTTTATTGTTTTGGTGTTTCGAACTTCTGTTGCCTGTGAATAGAAACACTGAATTTTCGATTAGTTTTTGGATTTGTTGGATTTAAAACGTTTGTTAAATAAGTCTTTCAAAATATAAATTATTTACCTTGCCGTCTATTTTTCAAGAAATTCAGTCAAAATAGATCGTTTTGTTAAACCAAAGAAAATTTTGAGGTTCAATATTAAAGAAACATACCAAGCATCATAATGGAGTGCCTAAATTGAGAGCTGAAGATTATGCTGTAAGACAGGGATGGCAAATAGGTTTTTATCAAAGTGCCAAAATAAACTAAATTTAAATTCAATTTTTTTCGCGTGCCCTCGTAACTTTTATTTGTTATATGTACCTATATATACATTTTTTATTCATTTTTTTATTCATTTTTTTATTCACAAGAAAACAGAAATAAATTTCAATATTTGAGTTCATGTGATAATATTTATTCAATATAAAGAAATAGTAAAAAAAATTATAAAGTTTAATAATAAATTTAATAAAAAATTCTTAAATTTTGTTAGAAGTTTTTTGCTTCATATTACTTGCAAGGTTTTTAATATCAGGATGGTATGTTGTCGATTGTAAGGTAATACAAGCTGCTGAGTCTTCTTCTGTTAATCTGTTTCTTGTCTTTGATAGTACATGATTAAGTACAGAAAAAGGACTCTCACAGTAATAAGTGGATGCGAAAATGGTTAACATTGCGATTGCTAATTTTTTTACAGAAGCAAATGCTTCTGGCATACTATTCCACACTTCCAATATCAAGTTTTCAATGCGGCATTCCGACTCTCCATCCTGTGACAATCGATGATATTCCAATTCTTCTATATTTTTTCGCATATTCACAAATTTTTGTGTCCAAATAGGATTAGATTGCAAATCTACTGTCTGCATTTCTAAATTTTCTAATTTCATCCAATTAATAAGGTTGTTATCGAAATCCTGTATATCGAATAAGTCCGGATAATTTACAATTTTCAACAGCCTATCAATTCTTTTAAAATCTTTAAATCGATTTGAAAATTGTTCTTTTATAGTTTCAAGAACTTTAGAAAATTCGTAATTAAAATTCCAATTAGTTTTTTTGAAAATTGTAGATTCATTTAAAAAACTTTTAAGTTTCGGAAAATTATGATGTTTTCCAGATGCGATATCTCTAGCAAAAATATCTAATTTAATTTCAAACCCCTTTATCAATCCAAACATAACTTCAATTGTTTTTCCTCGTCCTTGCAATTTTTTATTAAGAACGTTTAAATGTAATGTTACGTCGGTAAAAAACATTAATTTTGTTAACCATTCTGTATCATATAATTCTTTAAAACGATCCCTGTCGAATTCGTGTAAAAAAAGTCGAATTTCTTCCAAGCAATTCACAAATCGTTCTAAGGATGTCGCTCGACTTAGCCAACGTACACTATTGCACATTAAGAGAGTATCGTATTCGCAATCCATATCATTTAAAAGTTTTTTAAATTGTCTTTTATGCATGTCGCGTGCAACTACAAAATTTATGATTTTATTAACTTGTTCTGATATTTCTTTGAAATCGCTAGTTCCGAATTTTGCACAAAGAACTTGCTGATGAATAAGGCAATGAAAGCCTATTATTGGATGACCAACTAGGTTTTGAAATAAATTAACAAAACCTATCTCTGGTCCAGTCATATTAGGAGCTCCATCTGTCGTTACAGAAATGATTTTTTTAATATTTATTTTAACTTCACAAATATCACTACCTCTTGTTCTTTCTGGGATATTTGCTAATTTTAAAAGTTCTTCGTGCATTTCATTATCTTTCGGATAACGTGCAATGATTGCTAATCGGACAGATGACTTAATATCTGTTGATTCATCGAGGCAAATTGAAATGTAGTCACAGCTATTAACATCGTTGTAAAGTTGATCAGAAATATTCGCACTTATTTTTAAAATTCTATCTTTAACTGAATTTCGGCTTAGCTGGACTTCTCGAATTCTTTGAATAATCTTTTCTTTATTATTAAAATCTTGAAACAAACTTTCGGCCGCTTTTAACATAACCGTTTTTACAAACTCTCCATCAGAAAATGGTTTGATTGCTTAGCAATCAAATAAGAAATTTCAAAACTAGCTTCTGTAACATTGCTGTTGGTTTTTACAAATTTTGATAATGAATTCGATTGATTTTCAGCTATCTTTAATCGTTGAGAAATTAGTTCTTTTCTTTCTTCAATATTTTTTTCGGCAATTTCTTTATGGTTGGTTTCAAAATGTCGCTTAATAGAAGACGTTCGACATACAATAATTTCAGAGCACAGACCGCACCGACTTTTATCTCCATGTTTAACAAAACCGTAATCAGCAGTCCAAGAGAGTACAAAGCTACGAATATCTTGTAGTTTTGGTTTTTTTGGTACCATTTTAATTCAGCAAAAAATAAATTTTATTTAAAATTAAACACAAATCTTATTGAACTGCACAAGTTAAAACAAAACTAAAACTGATGTAAGAATATACAAGAATTATAACACAACCATATACGTATGTACAAAATAACCGTTATTTTGGCAAATAGGTTTTTATCAAAGTGCCAAAATAAACTAAATTTAATAATTAATTGCGTTATTTAATAACGCAAAGCCAACTAGAGAAAAAAATATAGAATTCAATTCAAAGCCGTTGATTAAAATTTTGGGTCCAAATTTTTTTTTAAAAAGCAGTAATTATTTTATAATAAGAATTTTTTCTACTTCTTTTTTTAAATTTCTTAGAGTGCCAGAAGTTTTTTGTCTGCGTGCCAAGTTTGGCACGCGTGCCATGTAATTGCCATCCCTGCTGTAAGAAATGGTGATTGAAAGATATTATGAGAGGTGTTATCCATGTTCCATGAAGATGTACCTCATTGGCTAAAGTTGAATTCAAAGACACTTATAAATAAAAGAAAATAAATCAAGTATTATGTAGGAAATGTCTTACATGATTGGTATTGTTACTGTGGTGCAAGAACTTTCTCCCAATGCACTAATATTTTCAATAACACATTATTATTATTATTATTATTATTATTATTATTATTATTATTATTATTATTATTATTATTATTATTATTATTATTATTATTATTATTATTAATATTAATATTATTATTATTAATATTATTATTATTATTATTATTATTATTATTATTATTATTATTATTATTATTATTATTATTATTATTATTATTAATAATATTATTATTATTAATTTCATTATCTTCAATAATTTTCAATTTTTCAGCATTTTCGGAGCACCAAAATCATAAAAAATATATGATTTGTCAATTAAATATGTATAAAAATTGCTTTTATTTATACAGTTGGAGATTGACTATTAATAAATTTTATTTTTGCTATAAATAAACCGAAAAATAAATTAATATTTAAATGCCGAATAATCAGAATTTACTTTGATTGAGGAAGCATACATATGATTTAGTTGAACATGTTGAGGATGAGGTAGTAGAGACGGTTCTAAATTTGATTGAGTAGCTGCATCAAGAATAGACTTCATAATGTTGACATAAAAAAACTATAAAGTTATAGGTAATACCTCATTTAGATATGAAGGAAACTGCATAGGAACGATGTCGTAGTCACTAATTGTTCGTCTGGGAACATTCTGCGAATAATCTCCTGTAGGTGACAGACGCTGAATTATTAAATATATAAAATTGACTGTATATCCTTAATGTGAATTATACAAAAGATAAATAAATAAGTGTAAGATATTTTAAAAATTGTATGGTTTTCTTTATAATTTTAATCTTTGACATTATTTTTAAGGATTACAATTTTTAGTACATTTTCTGTAATTCATTTACTTTTTTATGATTTCTTCACCGTCTTCAAATACAGTCACCATTAGTCTCATATAGTGAAAACTCTTTTCAATTTAAAAAGAAAATTCCAACAATTTACCTAAAATTTTATATTCATTATCTCATGCAAAAAATTGCATAATTCTTGGAATATTTATAAAGAGTTATATAATTATATGAAAATTATAAATCAATGTTATAAGAGCAAACGCAAACTCTACTCGAAAAGAACGTAAAATATTGCCCTTAATTTACTTTAATTTACTAAATTTTAAAATCTTACCTCCATTTCTCGAATGTCATCGATTCTTCAAAATCTATTACTTAATTTCTAAATATTACACTAATTTACTTAATTTTAAAAAATTCATTGGTCCAAAGAGACCCCCTCACTATAATGTGAATTAAAAAAATATAGTGTAACTCCCACAACAATTAAAAAATGTTTTCATAGGAGAATGGTAGTGCATCCCGGATGGTCGTGCTACCAGGGACTAGAAATTACTTACTCATATTATTTAATTTAAATAATAATAAAAGATTAAATATAATATAATTTATCGCTAGAATTATATAAAAATTATGGTTAATACATTCCAAATTTTGAAAAATCATATTCAAGAATTAATTATATGAAAATTCTTTTGGGAATGTTATAGAAAACGTTAGTACAAAAATTCATATTATCAATTAAGACTGTCACTCTTTTTTGCTAAAGTGTTTCAAGCACTGAACAGGAAATTGAAATTAGCTTTTAGATCAATTTATATTTTAGTGAAATTTAAATAACTTTTCAAAAGTTTTACATTCTCTCCCTATATATTTATAAATATATATAATGTGACTGTCTGTGTGTTTGTTATTGCAAAAATCAAAGCTTGATTAATAAAATAGGTTAATTTTTTGAAAATGCAGTTGTTTTTTTATGTTAGATGTTATTAGAACATTGTTTTAAGTTGGGAAATTTGGAGATAAAGACATAATCCAAAATTTATTAATACTACAATAATGTTGAATTTTCCAAAAAATTTTCAGCTTTTAACTAAATATTTTTCAAAACCAAAAAAGAATTTAAAATTTTAATACAATTCTACATATCTTTTTATTAAATTTTATTAAATATCTTTATCCTTTTAATTTAATATTTATTATTAACAAAACATCATTTTAAATTATAAAATATATTTTTTAATTTATTACTGAACATTGTATATTTAGATATTTAAATACTTCAGAATTCTAACATTAAAATATGTTACAATTACTTAAAATTAAAAATTCATTTCTGATTTTAACAATTTAATAATTTACTATTTCAATTTATTTAAAACTATTTTAACAAAATAATCCAAATTTTTTAATCTTTTATTTAATCTTTAATATTTAAATTAGATAAATAAATTACAGACAAAACTTGATGAACTCATAAACATTTTTTATTTATTTTAAATATATTTTAAAGAATTATATTCAAAAGTATTATTGAATTAATAGAATTAGTGCATTGAACGTGAGTTATTTTATTGCGTTTCTGGCATTCCATTTATTTCCCCAAATTATTTATTCTAAAAATCATGGCATCCAATAAATAACAGATTTTGATCAACAGTAAACAATCCATCTTTATCATATAAGTAGAATTTTATATTTGTTTCTGGGTTTATAAGGAAATGAAAACATTTTGCTCGGGTTCTTACCAGTCATGTTTCCGACCCAACAGGATCAGGTCATTTGAAAATTTACATATAATTTACTTTTCACTTAAAATTTGTACCATATATCTGAATTCTGAAACTTATTTCTAATAAAGCCTAAATAACTAATCTCCACGAAAACGTTGAACACGTGGAAAATGATATTGTGCGAAACAAGTCATTGAACTTGCAAAAAAGTCCAAATGTCCAAGGACAATAATAATTCGAAATAGCGTATTAGCCCGAATATAACGCGACAATTTTTAAAATTTTATTTTTATTAAATTTTGGTTTAAAATAATTAAATTTATTGTCATGAATATAACCTATGTATTACTTTTAATTACCTAACCAAACGCTTATCTGATTGAATTTCGCTTAATTTTAATTTTTTTATGAGTATTTTTTTCTAAATTCGGGGTCGCGTTATATTCGGGCTAATACGGTACAAGAATAAAAATACAAGAATAAACAAATTATTCGAGAAAACAAAAAAGAAGAACTAAAACGCTATATTCATATACCAGGTCTGTTTGACACCTGTTAAGTGATAACCTCCGTACTGTTTTTGCTACTTTGATTAATAACAAATGTTTGCCTTCTTTTGAAAATTTTTTTATATTTATATTTTTAAAAATGTAACCTTTAAACATTCAAATCGAATGAAATAAAATTATCAAAATTTGGAACACAACCTAACCTTCATATCGGGATTACTTATGCTGGGTGCTTGATAAAAAGACGAGGAACCGTTGTCATCACCAAAAAATTCATCAATTGACGTTGAATCAGCGTCTTTGACATGGACAATATTGTCAAATGTTCCAAATGTATTTTTGACGACTTCCTAAATTAAATTCAGATAAATTAAATTTTTGAATAAAAATAATTTGGTCATAAAATAAATCTGTCATCTATCATGTACTCGACAAAATATTCACTAAAATCATTTATTTATACATTGTCGCTTATCACATTACCGACCGAACGGATTATGCCTGAGTATAAGCTAGCCACCGTACATTTTGTACAAGCAGCAACTAGTGACAATGTCAAATGTAGGCAACAATAAAGTTTTTAAGAAACATTTAAAATAACAAAATACAATGTCAATTGAAAAGAAATCGGAGGTGAAAATTGAAAAAAAGTTCTTATAATAATAATGCGATAATTAATATTCATATATTTTAATTAAAATGACTTAAAATTTAGTATTTTTATTATTGTGTGAAATCGATCATAACATTCAAGTTTGTGCAATGATTAACCACAGCTTTCACAAACATATCGAGTATATCCAGTTTTATTAGCAGAACAGACTTTATATTGTTCGTGAGAATATTTTTCCATGCCTTCGGTAACAAATGTAACAAATTTGTGTTTTGTTCATGTCCATCGAAATCCTTTCAGCGGATCATAGAAGATTTATTTCATTAGATTTTGGTGTAATAGCTTTCTATTTTACTCTTTCTAATAAATTTAAAAATGTAGTGATAATTTAATGCGAGCGAAGGAGCGAAGAGAACAAAGGACATCAAAATATATTAAAAATATCCTGAAAACCATATATAGAGTACTGTATTATATTACACTGTCGAATGGGAAGATCTCCCCAATCTTATAGGCCAGTGGTCTTCAAACTGTGTTCCGCGGAACCCTAGGGTTCCATGAAATCCCTCAAGGGTTAAAAAAATCAATAATTTAAAAGAAATTGCTTCATTTCTCACCAAAAAAACATCAATAAAAATTTTTCATTTCTCATAAAAAAACAAATAAAAATTTCAAGAATTTCATAAAAAAACTTAAATAAAATCTATATTGTAACGCATCATTTCACATAAGGGTTCCGCGAGCTTTTGAAGTTTGAAGACCACTGGATTAGGCAATGTGTTAAAAGCTAATTTGAAATACCACATAGCGTCGCCCAATATTTTATTTTTTCTATATAGTTAAACTAAATTTTGAGAGAAAAATTCAAATTATTTGTATATTTGAAATGATAAAATGTTAGTTTTGTAAAAGCTATTGTTTAAATATGGACATTTTTTAAAAATACATATATGACGGATCATTTTTGTTTTAATGCTTAAATGTTTTTCAATTCGTTCTTTTAATTTAGATACGTTTACTCACCACAAACCAAATAAAGAAACCATATTTATAACGACTTTGAAAACAATTACATATTAATTTTATATACCCATATTTCACCAAAAAATAATGAAAAATAAATCCACGAAAGAAATAATAGGCTGAAATAAATCAAATAATCGGAAATTATGTATATTAATTTTATTATTTCAACATTTGGACTTTAAAAAGCATTGAGATTGAGCTCTTAAATCGGCTTTAATATACGATTTCTAAAACGATTTCACGAACTGAATATAATCACGGGGACTTAAAAATTTAACAGGAAAAACAAATGACCGTTTGAGAAATTTTGCTGTCTCAGACAAACGAAATTTGCTTTATAGTTAAGATTTTTGTCGACGAAAATTTATATATTTTCTTCATTTGAATTTTAAAATTTATCATTAATAATATTATCGCTTGATCTTAGATATTGGCCAGAATATAAAAAGTTGTTTCTCACATGTTGTTATTCAGGGGCTTCAGATCATTTATTTTCTTTTTTTTATTTGCATTTTTTGCATAATGAAAAGAGCTTATCAAAAATTTTATTATTCAATAAAGGAATTTGAGCTTCAATTTGGAATAAAATAAATTTCCCATGGGTTTTATTCTGAAAATCAGATTAAAGATTCCAGCGATAATATTTTAATTTTCCTCGAATTCATTCACCAATTATTATTTGGTAAAATTCCTATTCCATTATATTATATTATTGTTTCCATTAATTAAAATTAACCTTTTTTATTTTTAATTAATTAATGATCAGCTTTATTTTCAAACTATTTTTATAAATTTTTTTATTAATATTATTTAATTATAAGAACTTTTATTCAAATTTCATCACTGATTTCTTTTCCATTGATATTGTATTTAATAAAAAGCTTGACTATGAATCAGTAAATATATCGATGTTTTTGATATTCACGAATTTTCGGCACTGCCTTTTTCAAGTGCATCAATATTATTTAATATTATTTATCTAATATTATTTAAATTTATCACAATATCTAAAAAGTAATATTATGAAATTTTTCAAATTATAATATATAGAAAAAAATTAATCACAATTTTTACTAGTTCATTTTTTGTTAAATTAATATAACATATTGACAGGATGCACTTCAAATTTTATTTCCTTTTTCAGAGTAAAAATTAAACTTCAATCACACTATTTTAATTAATGAAAATATCACAAAAATAAAAAAAAATTAAAATAATCTAATTTAAGAATTAATTTCTTCTGTATGCAATAAACAATTTATTAAAGAATCTCTCAGCAGCAAATACAAAAAGAACTTCTATAACAGCAGAAAAACGCAATTAAAAAAATTAAAAAAAATTTCAATTCTAAATATTAATCCATGAAAAAGTTATTCCTTAAACGAAGGCAAAACTTTGATTTTTTTATGTAAAATTATATTCCTGAGATTTATTACGTTTCTTTGGAATTAAGTCGTGAGACGAAGTTTTTATGTACATTGAATCATTAAAGCCGATTTAAACCCAAAAATTTAGAAAACCACAAATCTTTGGCTTTTAGACGTGTTTGCTGTAACTCATTCTTCTAATTCATGTTATAAAAAATATAAAGATAGTCTTTTTAGTTAAAATGATTTTCAAGAGAGTTCTCAATCTCTTATTAATTTAGTTTGTGTTCGTTTATAATTTTTAAATGCTTCAATATGAATTATGTTGTCTTTTACAAATAACTTCAAATGCATTTTAAATTTAAACGCTGATCTCGCAGAAAGTCTTCAGGAAAGATCTGCACTTCAGTCGCATTCTCAATTATTCAAAAAATAAAACAGTCAAGTAAATTCATATCCGAAGAATAAAGTAACTGTTAAATTCTTGCAATGCGTTTCTGTCAGGGAGATTTGCATTAATAAAGCAATATGTGGGCAAATATTATGGTACGCGACTGGGAGATTTTGTCTACGTCATTTTTGCTGCAGTTACTTCAGGTACCCGCTCTAGTGATCTTCTTTTATTTTTTCTTTAAAACGTGGTACATCATAGTAATATACAACCCATAAATTAATACCAACTAATATGTCGAACTTTTGTCCAAGACAGTATGACTAGTTTGTTGTCACTTATCTCCACTTATCTCCACCTTGCTCCATTCATGCACAATGACATTTTTGGTCACAATAACTGTTAAAGTCTTGCGAAACTGCCACATCTCACCAACAACTATTATATTATCGTGCAAATCATTTAACATTCAAATAAAATTTCTTAAATATAAAATCACATTTTTAATATTTTATGATTATTAGAAGAAAAATAAAATAATAAAATTAATTACAATTTGAAATAATAATAATAATAATTTTTTTTTTCAAATCTCACCACTGATTTCTTTTCCATTGACATTGTATTTATTAAAAAGCTTGACTATGAATCAGTATGATTCAAATTCAATTGAAAAAAGGCAGTGCCGAAAATTCGTGATTGTCAAAAACATCGATATAATTACTGATTTCATAGTCAAGCTTTTTAATAAATACAATAATAATAATAATAATAATAATAATAATAATAGTAATAATAATAATAATAATAATAATAATAATAATAATAATAATAATAATAATAATAATAATAATAGTAGTAGTAATAATAATAATAATAATAATAATAATAATAATAATAATAATAATAATAATAATAATAATAATAATAATTTCTAAATTACATTTTTAGTTTAACAAGTTGTATTTTATACTGTAAAAATATTTGAAAAAAATACTTATCTTGATAACAAAAATTAAATGTAACTTCGTTGAAAAAATCCCATTATTACTGTTATTGGTTTTAGAAGAATTTCACAATATTATCTTTTATTAATTTCTCACCATACACAAATAAAATCTCAAAATGAAACAATAATAACATTGCAAATAAATTAGTTATATATAAGTTTCAAATATCAAGCAATTTCTAATAATAATTTTCCCTCTTCACTCTACTCAATGTTAATTATTAACAAAAATTCAACAAAAACTCCGGATGAGAATAACAAACAAATTTCCATAGAATAGAAGAGGCGCATTTCGTGCTCATAAATTTCAGTGAAATATTATTTGCTCATCATATAAACAATATCGTATTTTTTTCTGGCATCATTCAGATGCTTTTTCCATCAAAAATAGGTTTCGTTAATTTTCTGACATTTTAATGGACTTTCAGATTATTTTTTTGAAATTTGCGGGAACTTTTTTAAAAATTGATGCTGTGGTTGTTAGAACAGCATTTGTAATTATCTCAAATTAAACCCTTTGAGGTTTTCCCACTATAGACAACAAAATATGGAATTGTATTTGATAGAGTTAATATATTATCTTAAGAAAATTTATAATATTTGATATTCAGAACGAATAATTTCTGATTTTTCAATGAGTTCTCATTTGAATATTATTTATAATTACTTCTTTTTGAACAGCAAATGGCCACTATAGTAATATCGAAATATGATAAAATCCTCACAATAAAATAATGTAGTCGAAACAATTAGTAAATAAAAGAAATCCTTATAGTTTATTTGTATATATTATCTTGGTAAAAATTACAAAACATATGTTAGTTGAATCTGTTGGTGTCTTGTAGGGTCGTACAAATGAGGGGGCGAGAGGGCGCCAAAATCTTTTTTATGTTATTGTCTTATATGATGATAGATGTACTGAATTGAGACTGTTTTTATTAGTTTTTATGTTTATATAAATGTAAATATGTATATTAGTCGTTGAATAAAGACTTTTTATTATATTTTTATATATTTTTGTAATATCTGGAACCTAACCCCATAATTACATATAAAATCGGGTTCACAGTGCGCGGTTTCGGTTTGCGCGTTGTTTTTGTGGAACGTATCTACCGCGCAGTTGGAGGGTTTACTGTATTATATATAACGATTGAAAAACCTGTTTTGAATATATGCTATATAATAACTCCCGCTTTTTTTAGGGAAGGGGGCGCCCCATTTTGTTTTGGCCCCTGGCGCAGTTTTGTCTTCGCACGGTCCTGGTATTATCAAGTATTAATAACGCCTAATAAAGACAGTATTGAAAATTTGAATTATATAGAAAATATAAATTTTATCTATATATTATAAGAACTTTTTTCAAATTTCACCACTAATTTTTTTCCCATTGACATTGTATTTATTAAAAAGCTTGACTGTGAATCAGTAAATATATCAAAAACATCGATATATTTACTGATTCATAGTCAAGCTCTTTAATAAATACTATACTATATATTCTATAGAAAATAAATTAAACATTAGAATAAACAATAACAATTAATTTTTTTATCTTCAAACATTTAAACCGGTTTTATAAAACTATGAAAATGAAAGAATAAAATTAATTTCACTATAATAACAAAATAAATAATCAAATAAAAAACCAACTAACCTGAGATGGGTCATGATACCAGTTACCATCTATGAAATATTTGTACACGTGAGATCCGGAACTACAGTTGATTATTACGAAATAAGAATCTTCGCCACTAAATTAGGAAATATATATAGTGAATTTAGTAAAAAATTACTATTACAGAAAAATTGTATTTTTTATGTTATTGCTTTTAGCTTATTACAAGTTTTGTCATTCTAGCATACTAAGATAATAGTGAATTTACCAAATATGTAGGTATGTGCCCGTAATTCATTATATTAATTTAAAATTTCACAATCACTTTAATTTTAATTGAAAACATGACGATTCTACTCAAATATTATCTCAAACCGTGTTTCTTATGACTTTCTATTACACCTATCAAATGTTAAATAAAATAAATAAAAGGTTAAAAACCTCAAAGTGAGTCAATCAACAATTAATCATTATTAACCCTTAGAGGACCGGAAGTGACTATCGAACATATTTTAAAATTTGCAGCTTACCAGTTTGTATGCAAGAGTCCAAATAAAACTATCTTATGTACTAAACGTATAACGTAATGAATTAAAAAAAATTGAATAAAAAAATTTTTCCATAGGACACTATCGGCCTTTAGGGTTATTTTTTCCTGGTATTTTATGGGTTTATATATATATATATATATATATATATATATAATTTTTGTTATTAATAATAATAATTAATATCATAATTACTGTATTTGTTTAAAAAATAGTTTGCATCATGAAAAAATAATATCCAACGGCCGTCTCGGGTATTTTATAATCATTTTATGTAATGCATGTGGCTAAGTACTGCAAAGGAAAATAGACTCTTTATTAAACAATATAATTACTTCAGAATTGCCTATTTTACGCAATACATAAGTGAATTGACCGGTTTATTGTCCGTTAAAGGCTTAATACTACTCATTTCTTTTTATTTTCACTGTACATACAAAACCCCTTCCTTAATTGTAAAACCTTCTTTCATAACTCTCAGCTTTACCATATTCTTTTACTGATTATCTTATTATCCAAAGTTCATATTTAGTCACCGTTCACTAACTGCCTCAAAAAAATGATTCTTCGTGATAGATTTTTAAATGTTTCACATTCAGATTTTTATGCATCACCCAAGAACCATAGCGATATATTTAACCAAGAATGTACAAATGTCCTATCAATATAACAAAAAACAATGAAAGTATATTGGATTAAAAGGCACAATTTTGTCACCTTACAGAAAAAAGAAATCTTATTCACCCCATGTGATATTCCATTTTTAAAATATCCTAATTTTGAGAAAAAAATACAAAGTGTTTTCTAAGTATTAACATAATATTAACCATTCCGGTAATAAAACAGCAAATAATGAAGAAAATCAAAATGATACGTTGAAAAGTAGGCTGTCTAATACAGTGTTAACCAAAAATTCTATCTATTCTTTGTACGCGGACCAATTATAATTTCATTTTTCGCTGCCCAATATTGGCTCGCGGACCAGCGGTTGAGAAACGGTGGTCTAACAACATGCGAAAACTCAATTTTAAATGAAAAATCTAATGTGGCAAGTGTAATTTCAAACGCTGAGAAGACGAAAGAACCTTTTGATCAACATAATAAATCATGTTACTCAATTTGTTTAATATATTTGTCAAATAAATCTGTTCATATCAATATAAATAGCTCAAGTTTTAAGAAACAACTTATAATATATACTTAACAATTTTTGATGCAGACTCGATTACTTTATACTATACAAAGGACCGAGGAAAGGTTGTAACAATACAGTATTGTTTTAATTAATATTTTATCAATGATTATGTGTTGATTATTTTAAGATACAATTTGTAAAATTTGTCTCGCCGTAGATTTAAACACAATAAGTAATAATTACTTACAATAGCAACAATAATATAAATATAGCTAAAATGTTAATGAGAAAAAATAAATGAAATAAAATGAATTAATAATTGAATAAATGAGAGAAATATTTTTAATATTTTTTTTCACAATAATATAATTAATTAAATTAATTAATTAATTAATTAAATTTATTCAAGACTTATGACGGTTTTTATGGCTCAAAAGATCAATATTTGATACAGAATAACACAGGTTTTCAGCACAGCATTTTTCAAGTTTTAACCAATCCAATCTTTTACTTTAAATAAACTCAAAGGATGTATAAAAATATATTTATTAAATGTTATTAGGTAAAAATGATTTTTAATAATTAGATTGCATGTTAAGAGAGCAATAATGTTTTTTAAATGAAAATGATGTTAGAAGCTTACTTACCTTTGTAAGGAAAAATTCAAACTAGGTTCAAAAATCTGATGGTCGCAATATATATATATATATATATATATATATATATATATATATATATATATATATATATATATATATATATATATATATATATATATATATATATATATATATATATATATATATATATATATATATATATATATATATATATATATATATATATATATATATATATATATATATGCTAATAAAATGCTAAAGGTTTACGGATGCACTTGTAAACAGTTTCTGTGTATGACGGTGTCTCCAGAGGCGAATATGATTTTTCATACGCCATGTTGACAAGTTTGCAGATACTTTTTTCTGTGATTTAGCGAATTTGCAAGTGATGTGATTTCCAGTGTAGCAGATAAAGTATGCAATAGAGTCGAATCAGCAATATTGTATACTTAACTGGCACGAAGAGAAATATATGTGTATATGTTCACTGAATCAAGCGGAAAATGTTCAATTAGGTGTACTTATAAACTTATAAGCAATATTTAAAGGAAGACAAAAATTCCTGCCTGAAGTACCACACAGACCAGGGATTCTTAACCTTTTATACTTTATACATCCTTTAAAAATAAATTCATTGTATTTACTTCACACTTATACTTAAAATAAGAACAAATCAAAAAACAAAATTAACGAATATTGTTTATTTTTGTCCTTATTATGTTACTATTATGTTACTATGTTATTATGTTATTATGTTACATACACTTAAGCAATAGAATATTATTTTAAGATCTTACATTTTAAGTTTAGTTTATCCAATAATAAAAAATAAATTTTTGAAAACTCTAATTTTGGATTTTTCTTAAAATAATATATATATATATATATACAATAATATATATACAATAATTGTTTGTATAAATTATAATAAAGTTATACTTCTTTTGAGATATCTATACATTGGGAGACAAACATCTCACCAATTAAGAAGTCCTGACATAGGCAATCTTAGTGAATAATCTCTAAAGTCGAAAATTTCTCTAGTTAAAGAACTTGTTGGATGATATTAAGAAGTATTATTAAAAAACATTCAGTTACAGTATCTTTAAACGTAAATTGAATACCAAAATAATATTCTCGTAAAATTTTCTATATTTTGGTTTTGTTGGTCCTCATTTTTTTTGCAAATTAATGATGTAACTAAACATGACTTTCATGTGGGACGATTTAACCACTGTCTAAACAGCATAATTCGGGATAGTAGATATGAAAGAGAAAGAAGAACAAAAAATAACACAAAAACAGAAACCAGTGCAAAATTAATAAATTTATTTAAATAGATATTGTAATTGAAATAATTACATAATTAATTAACATAATATCCAATATAGCAAATTATTCTACTATCTTAGTTCCTGTGTAATTACACAAGTCAAATGGGACAAACATTATTATGTTGATAATTACCCGATAAAAATTAAAATAATTATGGAATTTAGTTTAAAATTTTTTTTCTTGATTCTGTTCCGAATATGGGAAATGGGAGAAACAGCTTATTGGGAAGAGATATTTCATTCAATTATGTCTTGAAGCTTTGAATAATTTCGGTTCATTATAGTTTCTTTATTCTTTATGAAATAACTTATTCCATACTTAAGAATTTCCGTGTACTCTTATAAAATTTAAGAAACATTTTAAAAGACTAATTAAAATATATTTATGATGGCAAAGAATTACATGTGATAAAATTACACTATTAAAATTACACATGTACAAAATTACACTAAGAGAAATTTACACATTTCAATTTTTATAAAAAATTTATAAAATTAATTTATTGTTATATCGAATACTTTCTTATAATTATAAAGATTTTCACTTACAAATTGTAATACACTTATTCTGTGGAATTTCGGTCTAGTGTGATTTTTACACGAATAATTTCTTCTTCGTTTATTTCTTTCACTTGTAATTTTGGAACTGAATTAAATGAAAGTCAAGGGGTTTCAATTTCAACATCAAGTCATTGTAGGGTGCTGTCAAATATGTTTGATGTAGCAGAGGCCCAAAAAGATGAATTTTCTCAAGATATTGAAAAACATATTATTTCAGAATGTTCAAAATTTAGTGGTATGTTACATGTCTACGTAGAGAGGAAAAGTCATGGGGAAAATGTTTACATGAAGTGTCCAACTCTTCCAATATTGTTTTTTATTCAGACAAAAACTAGATATTGATAATTTTAGGCGTTATAAAATTATATATACGATAAAATTAATTTTATTAATTTATGTTTGTAAATCATGATACTCTTGGGTGTCCTTAACCTCTTTAGAAACAGTGCAAATCGCCAAATAGAAAATTACGATAAAATAAAATGTTCTTGAAAACAAAAACTTCGTGTTAAAAGAGGTCTATTAAATCTAAATTTGTGTTATTATTTAACTATTAAACAAAAAAATACTTTTTTATGAAAACTATTGGCCAGGATGATTTTAAAAGATAGTTCGTTAAATGTAACACCTGTGAAATAATAATGAGCCTGGACGAATATTAATTTATTTTTATTTTTGTCACTGTAGTATTGGATAAATAAAATTTATTTTAAATAATCATTCCAAGTCCGTAAATTTATATTGAAATAATTATAATAATTTATTGATGAGTATTAGAACTTAAAAATGAAATATGAAAGGAAAGAGTTGAAGATCTCAGTTTTTTACAAATTACAGTTGGGGAGAATTTTCAATAACCTCTCGGGTAATAAGACCGAAAAAAGATTTAATTACAAAACTGGATTTAAAACTTTATAAAATGTTATATTGAATGTTCGGTATTTTATTTAAAAGTCTATTTTTATGGTGTTTACCTCTGATTATATTGAAATGTAACAGACAAATTTAAGTGAAATTTTCAAATGAAAAGAAAAAAATTAAGAATATTAATAAATATTTCATGACAAAAATAATAATATTTCATTAATTTTCATTACAAATATAGATAAAATGTTAAAAGAAAAAAAAGTCAATCAAAGTGAAAAAATAAAGGATTTTATTGGTACTGATAATAGGATATAAAATAATCAAAATTAAAATATATTTATAATTAAAGGAAAGAGAGATGGGAAAGTCTGTTCAGGGAGAGAATCAATAGTGCAAAAAAATAAAAAGAGAACAAAGGTTTGAGAAGGGGTATTAGATGAAAAGGTATCTGATGGAAGGGGTATAGGTGAAAAGCACAAAAATGTGAATAGTGAAAAATCGATAAAAGATTCAAATATTCGAATGGAAATTGGTCATAGGTGGAACAAGTAGAGAGGAATAACATGATGGTAACGGAATTTGCAGAAAGTGCCAGGAAAAGTGAGAAAAGGTGCATAATAGTTAAAAAACAAGAAAACGAAAGGGATTAATTAATTAATTAATTAACGAGTAGAAAGAAATTTCGGGTGGGTAAACAAAAAGAAAAAAACTGAAGGAAATTTTGGGGCCCATTATCTTGTCACTATGATTAATAGGAGAAAACCAAAAACAGATAATGCGTATAGAGAATCTCGAGGCGGGCTATTAATTATTATTATTGTTTGAACCATTCTGAGCCGCAGCCGAAGCAGGGATTTGGAGCTAAAGGTCAGGAGAGAGGTTGGCTCGGCAATAAACATTTATCATCCAAATTTGGAATAGTATAAAAGGAATGAGAAAATCAGAACAAACTGCCATTAACCCCAGATAGGGATTTTAAGAAGAAATTTGATAATAGGCAAAAGGAAACTCATTGGAAGGATGAAGGATAATAACGAGGTGAATATTAACAAAGATCTTGACAAAGCATCAACACCGAGCGGAGGATCGGTCAAACTCATAAAACTTTGATCATTGATTTTTTTTATTGAAAGATATTTTTGTGATTCAATATACGTTGGGTAGTTTGTTGTATCGTTATTTTCAATTAAAGGGACATGTGCAGTCAGATAGTACCGACTCAAATTAATAAAACCCAACAATTTTAAAATTCATAAACAATAAATGACAATTGACTACTCTATATAATATTTGGCATTCGATTGCCATTCACTTAACTTCAAGAAATATTTTTTTATTTTGAAAAAAATTCTCATAATAATCTGAACAATTTTACTGACATACCATTTTGACAGAGGAATATTATTTTCCCAATTGTTAAATGATCCGGAAATTGAAATTGATTTATTCACTTTGCCAGTCCATCTAAAAAAAGTTGGAATGGAAAAATTAATTTCATCATAAAATTCTTTTGGTTTTTCATTTGTTCTATCGAAAATGTGAGCTTTCCTTCTCATACTGATAAATAAAGGCGAGTGATGGTACTTGGATGCATTTGAATTGGGAAATACCTGGAAATCCGACTTTTAATTATGACGTTTAACAAGCATAAAATAAGTTATTGAAATTATTATTATTATTATTATTATTATTATTATTATTATTATTATTATTATTATTATTATTATTATTATTATTATTATTATTATTATTATTATTATTATTATGTGAAATATTAAATCAATAAACGAATAAAAAAAATCGGTTTAAGGTTAAATTATATCAATTTTTTATTGAAATTTATTGTCTGTTGTGAAGAGAATTGAACAAAAAATAAATAAAAAATAAATATTCGTAACACTTAAAATAAATTAAATTAATTTATATTTTGTTTTAATCAGGTCAACTACATGTGATTAACAAGTGAAACATAAAGTTCAGGGAACTCTCATTAAGTTCATTACATGTGAAATTAACAAGAAAAACTTCACCAAATTTTACAAATAAATATGGATTTCTAGGGCTAAATTATTTCTTTAAAATTCCAGAAATCCCATTTTCAATTTATATTAAAAATGTCTTATCTTTATCTCCATTTCTTTTCTCTTTATTTTCACGACTATCTATCAATAATATATAATTATATTTTCAAGTACTTTTTTCAGATGATTATTTTATTCAAAAAAGAAAAAAATGTTTGTAATTCCAGTAAACTAAAACGTTTTCGAAGGTTTAAAATCTTACAAACTAAGTGGTTTCTCAAAAAAAGAATGTAAAAATATTTTTTAAATTAATTAAATGATATTAGGTTTGAGTTTTAAATACGTTTTTAAAAAGTAATGCGCTAAGCGAAACAGCGTTGGAAGTGACATGTGATCTATTAAGAATAAGTGACAGGTCACAACTAACACTAAGTGATGTCATCTAAAAATAAATAGTCTTGATCGAATGTCTGTTACCTCAATACGTTAAAATGACCCTGTTTAAAGAGGATTTGTTAAGTTGTTAATACATCGGAACAGATCCAGGGCACTAACTAAAATATAATTGTATTATCTTAATCGTTTGCAGACGAAATTAATTTTAATAAGTAGTATATATTTTATTATAATTTTTTAGTATACGAATGCCCGTTATCGTGGTATGATTTTTAAATGTTTGCAAAGCACAGCTGGCGATTATACATTGTTGAACGTCTGGAACAATATTCGTTGTCACTAGTACTGGCCTACCGTCCGCAAACGGTTAAATTTATATGAAAAATAAATGCAGACGATCTTTTACCGACATGTCTATAATTCCTTTAATTAGTAATTAAACATAATTATTATTCATAAAACTCAAATTTGTTTATACTTATTTTATTCGAAAATAGTTTGTATATTGATCTTCCACGCGAGCACAGTGCCAGAGTGTGTCAAATAGACACACTAATCTGCTCGAAATTGTATTGATTGTTTAAAACAAAAAAAGAATCTATTCATGGATAAAAAAACAAATTTTCGGCATTTTGCAATTTGTAACAAGAGAAAAAGTACATATTTCAGAAAAAAGTAAACAGAATATATTTTACTAAACCTAGCCACGTACATAAATAAATAGGATTTCCATTTTTTCACGAAAATTTTTAATTAACGGGAATTATTTATTTTAATAATTAATTTTAATTCAAATGTGATTCAATAGAGCAATTCGAAATTAATTTTGATAATTCGGATTAACTAATGGATTAAAATTCATACATCTAAATAAAATAAAATATGTTCTATTAAAACAATCAACAAGCATATAAATTCAAAAGAAAAGTTTTTAAAATTTCATTTGTTTTCATTTGGAAAAGAAATTACATTGATTGACAAACAAAATGAAAATAAATGAGATTTTAAAAGAAAAAAAAATATTTAATTAAATATAAAAGATGTATTGACAAGTGCATAAATATATGATTTTAGATAAATATCTTAAAAATTTCTTGATGAATGTAAGGAGTTAGTAAATCATTATATAAAATTATTATGGTTAAATGGTAGGAGTGAGATCAGTTATTAGAAATAATTATTTCTGTTAAATTTCTATATTTAAATTCTATATTAAATTATATCATATTATATTAAATTATATTAAATTAAATCAATTAAATGTATGATCGGTAATTACATTAATATTAATAATTATCACGCCTCGGTGTTTAAATAAACTAGTAAACGGCACAATTTTGAAGTTGTTATAAAAATAAATGCTTGAAGAAGACTTGAATTTAATTGCGTCTAACAATGAATAAATATATTTAGCATAAATTAGTACAACTTCCGATAAAATGTTTATTAACACAATATAAAAAAATCTCCACAAAGATGATTATGATATAAATAAATTTATTACTTATCGACGTAATATATTTATGACTTGACATTCTATTATGTATATCATTACGTCTTTATTATCAAACTTCTGATGGACCAATACTCTTAATATGAAATGAGCCATTTGCTGTATTAATACTATTGAAATCGTGCTCAAGGAGAATTTGGTGAACTATGACTTTTAAAAACAATTATTTTTTACTTCCAATACTCATACTGGTTTCTCAAAAATTTTCAAAACAAAAAAAAATGATTTCCTGTTGTACCATTGTATAAAAAAATTAAAAAAATAAAAAAAATTTATTGTATATGGATAATTACCGTATTAAAAACCAATTATTTTCTGATAAAATCTTTAATTAAAGGTTAAATAATTTATATAATACGCTTTTGCTCTATATTTAAGGTTTATTTATATAAAATGGGAAGTTTAAGCTATGATATAGTCCTCTTCAATGTGTTAAAGAAAATAGCTGTGATGTTAATTTGATCATTTAATACCTTTTATTTGAATTGCCTATCTTATGATTAGATAATAATTCGAGTTAAATATATAAAAAAAATTTTCTGTTTTTACTAAAACATTTCTTAAAGATTTGTTGATTATTGTCATAATTTAAATAAATAAATAAGCCATATTCCAATAGGAAATTTATCAAATCTTTCTCTCTCTCACTGTTCCTCTGTAATTGTTTCCAGTTAAGAATGAATAAATTTATTTGGATTTTATTATTGAAAAATTTAATTTGTTTGAACCTCATTTTTAAAAGTACTTCAATTTTGTTTAAATTATTAAATGTTTTGAAATATCTAATATTTTAAGTCGAAATATTTCATTTAATAAACACTACAGAAATGGCTTACATATTTATTTATTTGAATTATACTTTTATAAATAATTCCGCTGTCGACAAATTATATTTAAGTTTTTCATGATAATTGATTATCTTGTAATGAAATAATACTAGTCCATTTGACTACGTTTTTGTAAGGAATTTTATTTATTGATTCCAAACGAATGACCAAAGTACATCAGAAACAAAAACAGAGAATCCTCAGAGAATGGAAAATGAAAAGTTTGTGAACTGTAATAAATTATTTTTTAAAAAGAATTGTCTCAATAGTGATCGTACTCTATGAATGACAGAGTCATAGTAAAAGACTTAACTTAAATTTAAAATATAAAATAATTATTAAAACATTCCAAAATATCTATTTTCATTAAAAATTTCTCTTAGAATTATCAAAATGTTTTGTAGCTATTAATAACAATTCAAGAAAAAGTTTCATAAAAATTATAATTAATTAATAAAACAAACAAACAAGCCCTGCAGTTAATCAAAGATAATTTTAATTAAATTATTTTCATTTTTTTCTATCAAATCAAATTGATTCAACAACAACCGTTTCTGATTAATAAATTAAAATTTGGGTATTCCTGGTTGACTACCGGTGGCCCGGTACGTTTTCTTTAACTACAGCTTATTCAAATTGTTTAAATATTTTTACCATTTAAATATGAGCTTACTTTTTTTTTAAAATCTACTTAGTGCGCACAAAAAGATCAATATGTTAATTATGTTCGCAATAATTTCAATAAGTATAAACATCATTATAATTTATTAAAAAATTGACTATGAATCAATAAAGATATCGATGTTTTATTTGATATTCACGAATTTTCCGCAGTCATTTTTCAAGTGATTTCCATGTAGTATCTATTGCTACCGATTATTATAATTATTTAAATACCATAGTAATATATTTTCTTGTAGGAAAGTAGGCATCATATAGTACTTGTCTATAATATATAAATTTTTTACTGAAACCCTTTAAAACGAGTGGGGAAAAAAAGAAAAATAGCTGAAGAAAATAGAAATTTTAATAAAATGTTGACTGAAAAATTTGCATTTACAAAATTTAATTTACAAATGCATAACAATAAATCTAGCAATATCGAGAAACACTTTCATGAAAAAAATTCCAATCTAAATAAAAAGTATCCCAATATAACGATAATAGTAAAAAAGGCTGTCGAAGAATTACAAAAATACGCTGGACAGACAAAGGTTTTTTCGAATTGGTTGAAATCTTCGTCATATATTTAGTCTGAGAAATTGCAGAATCCAGGAAACCTTCAACAAATGGCGAATTTGTTAAAAAAGATTTAAAGATTTTAAAACTAAAAATGATATCTTAAAAACTATTAAAGATTTACCGCACTCAAATAGACCAGCAAAAGAACTAATCAGAAAAATTGCTACAGAAATCTCAAATATACAAGTTGCTAATATTAATTGCTAATAATACATCTTGTGGTGGATAAACCTACTGAGATCGCTGACATAGGACAATGTTGTGTGATGGTTAAATATGTAACATATTCCGGTGTTAGAGGAAATTCTTGAATTATTATCTATTAAAGACCATACTAGAGAAGGAGATATATCAAAATGTCTTTTGAAATATAAATAGCGATCGTGTAACATTGCTACCGATGGAGTACCTGCTGTTAGCAAAAAATACATGTTTTGTTAAATTGGTGTCCAATCATATTTCCCATGAAATTATTTCCTCTTATTGTATTATTCACAAAGAAGCTTTAGTTGCCAAATCGTTGGAAATGATACAAAATATGAAAAAAATATTGGATGTGGTTTGAGCAATAGTAAATTTCACCATGATTTCACCGAATTTTTAAAAGAGCTTGATACTACATATAAGGATTTAG